>CANNZV010004516.1:0-39775 GCA_947561585.1 Caprella mutica
CTTTTCTCTGATAGTATATCATCACAGTCACTCTTTTCTCTGATAGTACATCATCACAGTGACTCTTTTCTCTGATAGTACATCATCACAGTGATTCTTTTCTCTAATAGTACATCATCACAGTGACTCTTTTCTCTGATAGTATATCATCACAGTCACTCTTTTCTCTGATAGTACATCATCACAGTGACTCTTTTCTCTGATAGTACATCATCACAGTGACTCTTTTCTCTGATAGTACATCATCACAGTGACTCTTTTCTCTTATAGTACATCATCACAGTGACTCTTTTCTCTGATAGTACATCATCACAGTGACTCTTTTCTCTGATAGTACATCATCACAGAGACTCTTTTCTCTAATAGTACATCATCACAGTGATTCTTTTCTCTAATAGTACATCATCACAGTGACTCTTTTCTCTGATAGTATATCATCACAGTCACTCTTTTCTCTGATAGTACATCATCACAGTGACTCTTTTCTCTGATAGTACATCATCACAGTCACTCTTTTCTCTGATAGTACATCATCACAGTGACTCTTTTCTCTGATAGTACATCATCACAGTCACTTTTTTCTCTGATAGTACATAATCACAGTGACTCTTTTCTCTGATAGTACATCATCACAGTCACTCTTTTCTCTGATAGTACATCATCACAGTGACTCTTTTCTCTGATAGTACATCATCACAGTGACTCTTTTCTCTGATAGTACATACATCGAATATCAATCAATCATTTTTTTAGTGGCAACAGAATTCATGTATTTTCAAAAAGATATATTTTCAAAACTGAATTATTTTCAGAATATTTTATTTGTTATCCGTTTCTTATCCAATTTATTATTGAACTTTATTAAATTTCACTTATCTAACTTTTCGAATGGAAACAAGATTTGAAACAGGAAAAGATGAAATCATTTCTCAACCGTATCACCGTAAGTAAAATTTAATTCATTTTAATATATTCATTTTTATCCTCTTTTACGTTATTGAAACTAATTTGAAGTTATATTGTATTGGTTTATTTGCCGAGATGGAATGACGAGTTATAAACCTGAATAGTATATTATCTTATCAATTTGTGCATAGATGACCAGCGAAAACGGAGCCATATATAGCCACCCAAACAGGCTGGAGTCTAATCTTGTGAACTGTATCTTAGGTAGTGACCGTAGTGTATTGGATTCATTACTTTCAATGACTAACTGACACTAGGTTTTTCAATTACATGTATTTTTATGCTATAAGCATCTCACCTCCTTGGGTTGGACTAAACTAATCTCCTTGGCCTCAGCCAACCACATGGAATGCTAATGGATTATTTAGTCTGCAGCTAGAACTGTAGAAGTTGTTAAAGAATATTTGGTTTGTCCATTGCACTATTAGATATTATTATAACTATAATCTCATAGCGTATAATGGGTTAATAGACAAATTACTTCACTGAGACGTTGTAATTTGTATTCTCAAATATTTTTACCTAGCACCAAATGCCACACTGATTAATAAGAAAGAAATATTTATTTCACAATGTAGCTTAGTTATGATATAAAGAAGATACTATCCTTTATGAACAATATTCAGATTTATCTGACGGTTTCACATTTTTCTTCACAAAAGAAAAATTACATAGTAATCATCATATAGTTTTCCTTATATGATCGAAAATGTAGAACAGTCCGATAACTCAGAAAATAACCCAATGTTTGAACTAACATTAGAATAACCAAATTTTACTAAGCTCAGTTTGAGAGCAGTGAACTCAGAATAAATGGCTAAAGAAAATCAGATTCACTCACAATATCTGGTGTATTTCGCGGTTATCTCAGAGAACACCTGTTTTCTGTTTTCCCACAGTTGCCTCTAACAATTCAGGTGTATCATTTCAAACTATTCGATGTATAATAATCATTTTAAGTTAGTCTATTTTGAATAGCTGTGAGCTGTGGGCGTATGTAATTCTACCCTAAATAATAAATATCTTTCATTGCAATACTCTTTCGATTGAAATAAGGAATATGTGGTTTAAAATTAATTGCTTTGGATATAAAGCACGGAGATATTTTGTAAGTTTCATTGTAATTTCTAACCTTTTTTCTTTCAAATTAGATTTTTTAAACATTTCTTTCTTTTTAGATTTAATTTCTTTATTTTAAATTTAGTTTTTTTTAGATTTAATTTCTTTATTTTAAATTTAGTTTCTTTAAACATCCTCAATTAATTTTTTATTTATTCAAAAGTAGAGACAAATTTCACTGAAATGAGCAAATGTACTTTAAACTTACAAAATGAATTATTAAGTAGGATTTTTTTACATTTTTCCTTTTCTTGATGCAATGTTCAATTAATTTTAATTTTGAAATAGAACATTCAATGGAACTTCAGATATTTTCAAATATTTAAATGGATGCCGAATGTTTTTAGACTAAATAAGCATACAATATAACTGTGAATAGCTTTTGATGCAAAATATATAACTGTAAATGTGCCAACCTACCTTATATTTCTGGAATATTTTACTGAGCATCAGTACACTATACAGTCTGTGGAAATATCAAATATATTGCCATCTTAATTTACATTTGAGGTTATCAAATGTATGATTAATTACACATCATTACATTTCAAATCAATTAGGTACCAATAAAGATTTCTATTTCATCCAGTTACGTCATAAATTGTGTAGAATGCTGTCGAGTAAATCATATTAATTATGATACATAATCACATAATGAAAAGTACAATATGTCACTCCATTACTTCAATGCAATCAGTAATTTAATTTTAGCAAATAAAGTACTTATGTAGCTCTTATCAATTTAAATTTAATTACAAAATTACTCCAAAATTCATTATTGTTTGAGTAAATAAGTTTTAAATGTTATTTATTTCAAATAGTAAATATTATTTCCAGCATTAACAATCATTGAATATGACAATTATTGTTATATTTTGAGATTTCAACATTGTTAACAGCTTGAAGATCACGCATTTCAATCTAAATCAGCTATAATTATAACTCTGATGTTCGTAGCATGTTTTCGAAAGGAATAATATAGTACTTAATCTTTTACAATATTTGCATAATTAAAAATAAAAATAGTTGAAATATCTTAGAATACCATAGCTCTAAAATAACCCTACTTTAAGGAAAATGTCACACGTGCGTTTTTGGAGCGTTTTGAACGCTCCAAAAACATCATATAACATGGATACATATGAAATGGGTTTAACGATAATTTCTTAATAGTCAAAATCGCTGTGAAAACGGTGTGCAAAAACGCTCGAGTGACATTGCCTTTTTCTCACGCTTAGAGATTTTAGTGATAAATATAGTGACTTTGTACCGGACATTTTAGGATAGCCAAGTATTCGTTGACATTCTTGGTGTTATTGTTAACCTTGTGTTGGACGGCGTGTTTCGGCCCATGAGTTAGGGAACCTAGGAGTATAACTTTTACCATCTATTAACTCTATTGTAACCATTGATTATACCCTAACCGTATATGCAATATGCCTGTGGTCAAGGTATAGAAATACATTAACCTTTTCAAGTTGGCGAGCTCTTCATCACCCCAAATTACACTGGGATATTATTAAAATGTACATATCAATTATCGATTTAAGCAGATAATTAAAAACAATAGTTATTTTCCCTTCATTTTGAAGAAGCAAACACCTACCAGATTTATTTTACATTATTATTAAATGATTTAATATCGTTCATACTCTCAGAAAATATCTGGTACATTCAGCTGTTTCAATTTTACTCAATAATTTTGGTCACAAAAACGAAACATTTAAGTGCATAACTTATTATGATTTTGGGTCTCCGGTAATTCATTCGAAAGCATATCACTTGTTTGCAACAACAACGTCATAAACACAAAAACATGTATTTCCTATTTATATAAATATATAAATCATAAAATACTGATTATTTTGCCAAAAGTTATATTATTGTAACTCAAAATTTGACCGCTAGAGAGGCTAAATGTCCTAACGATATACCATTAAATGTACGTACATTACATGTACCGAAATGTCTCTCCTGAAAAGTAGGTTTTTTAGAGTTACGGCAGTATTGTTGCAAACAAGCGATATGCTCGAAAAACAGTTTCTCAAATGAACGATTTTGAAGCGCAATTACACATAAGATAATTTCTCAAAAAACAATTAACGGTAGGAGTATTAATTGATCGGGTGAACAATTAGGTTTGTTTGAGAAATATGGAGGACTTTCGCACCCTCTCCCCAGGATATAGGTCCAACCTTGCTTTGGTTAGAAATACTTTACAAAAAATACTTTTAAGTATTAAAAGATACTTATTACTTAAAGTATACAAAATGTATACTTTAAGTTGTTTGAATGAATAATTGATATAGTAACACTATGGGTGATGGTCATGCATAATTCACTTTCCCATTGATCATTCGCACAATAGATCATTCGAGTGAATGTTATTTCGAGCATTTATTTTCGATTAATTTACCTAGAACCATAATTTTGAAATATTTGTATGTTTCAAGAGCTTGAGGTGTTTCATTGTTAAGCATTTTAGCGTCTCATATTATTCTTCATAAAAACAATATGAGTGAATTCAAAACACATATTCTAAGTGCATCGCACTGGAATGTTGAAACACTCAAGTACATTGCACTGAAACATTCGCAAGCACTCAAATGCATAAGCGATACTTTTTTGTTATGCATATGAGAAGCACTTAGTGTCTTTGACTGAAACTGCTTCTTTTCAGTCTATTATATTTACAGACGAAAATGATGTTATCATGTTTTCACAGTACAATGCAAGAAAAAATTTTGTATTGAATAGGGGATATGAATAGAATTTCAGGTACATTCGTTTAAAACATTTTTCGGAAAATTGATCATTATGGAAAGGGACAAAAATTACACCAAATGTTGATTTTGCTTCCAATTATCTATTCTTTATAATTAAAGAAACAGCTTAACATGAACTTTATAGTAATATTATATCCCTTTTTCTCCCTATACAGAATTTGAAATCCACATTACATTGGCTGGTGACAGTTGTGTCTTTACTGCTCGTAATCTTCTTGATATCACAAGATTTTGCTAAGTTCTCTCTATCTTCTATGGATCCATGTGAGTTACCAACTATTTAAAACATAAAGAACTAACTTCAGTTTAATTACCTCTATAAATTATTAATTTTTATAGTCTGAGGCACATAATATTTGATATGAAAAAATAACTGAATTATGTTCCAAAGTTAACACTAATATTGAATAGTGTTCCAGTAGGCTACGTTAACTCAAATATATTTAAAAAAAGAACCTAAGTTATTTTCCCTAATTTTGTACTATTTTTTCAGTCAAAAATTCATATCAGCCCGTGAAGAAACTTGAAAATGGCATCACATCGAAGGTACAGTAATATATATAATCTTATAGGTTTTGAACTAAGGAAACTTGTTGGAATAGATATACAGTATACTATTTATGACTCAATTTTGTAGACGTAGTTTCAATTCAAATTCAATGTAATGAGTATACTATTGGTGAAAAAAGTAGGTATGGACACTGTATCACCTTCTGTGTACCATTGGTGTCATTTTGACGTCAGAGTCGCTAGTAGAAGTAGGTATGGACACTGTATCACCTTCTGTGTACCATTGGTGTCATTTTGACGACACAGTCGCTAGTAGAAGTAGTTATGGACACTGTATCACCTTCTGTGTACCATTGGTGTCATTTTGACGACACAGTCGCTAGTAGAAGTAGTTATGGACACTGTATCACCTTCTGTGTACCATTGGTGTCATTATGACGTCACAGTCGCTAGTAGAAGTAGGTATGGACACTGAATCACCTTCTGTGTAATTGGTGTCATTTTGACGTCACAGTCGCTAGTAGAAGTAAGTATGGACACTGTATCACCTTCTGTGTACCATTGGTGTCATTTTGACGACACAGTCGCTAGTAGAAGTAGTTATGGACACTGTATCACCTTCTGTGTACCATTGGTGTCATTATGACGTCACAGTCGCTAGTAGAAGTAGGTATGGACACTGTATCACCTTCTGTATACCATTGGTGTCATTTTGACGTCAGAGTCGCCAGTAGAAGTAGGTATGGACACTGTATCACCTTCTGTGTACCATTGGTGTCATTTTGACGTCACAGTCGCTAGTAGAAGTAAGTATGGACACTGTATCACCTTCTGTGTACCATTGGTGTCATTTTGATGTCAGAGTCGCTAGTAAAAGTAAGTATGGACACTGTATCACCTTCTGTGTACCATTGGTGTCATTTTGACGTCACAGTCGCTAGTAGAAGTAGGTATGGACACTGTATCACCTTCTGTGTACCATTGGTGTCATTTTGATGTCAGAGTCGCTAGTAAAAGTAAGTATGGACACTGTATCAGCTTCTGTGTACCATTGGTGTCATTTTGACGTCAAAATCGCTAGTAGAAGTAGGTATGGACACTGTATCACCTTCTGTGTACCATTGGTGTCATTTGGACGTCACAGTCGCTAGTAGAAGTAGGTATGGACACTGTATCACCTTCTGTGTACCATTGGTGTCATTTTGATGTCAGAGTCGCTAGTAAAAGTAAGTATGGACACTGTATCACCTTCTGTGTACCATTGGTGTCATTTTGACGTCACAGTCGCTAGTAGAAGTAGGTATGGACACTGTATCACCTTCTGTGTACCATTGGTGTCATTTTGATGTCAGAGTCGCTAGTAAAAGTAAGTATGGACACTGTATCACCTTCTGTGTACCATTGGTGTCATTTTGACGTCAAAATCGCTAGTAGAAGTAGGTATGGACACTGTATCACCTTCTGTGTACCATTGGTGTCATTTGGACGTCACAGTCGCTAGTAGAAGTAGGTATGGACACTGTATCACCTTCTGTGTACCATTGGTGTCATTTTGACGTCACAGTCGCTAGTAGAAGTAAGTATGGACACTGTATCACCTTTTGTGTACCATTGGTGTCATTTTGACGTCACAGTTGGTGTCATTTTGACGTCAAAATCGCTAGTAGAAGTAGGTATGGACACTGTATCACCTTCTGTGTACCATTGGTGTCATTTGGACGTCACAGTCGCTAGTAGAAGTAGGTATGGACACTGTATCACCTTCTGTGTACCATTGGTGTCATTTTGACGTCACAGTCGCTAGTAGAAGTAAGTATGGACACTGTATCACCTTTTGTGTACCATTGGTGTCATTTTGACGTCACAGTCGCTAGTAGAAGTAGGTATGGACACTGTATCACCTTCTGTGTACCATTGGTGTCATTTTGACGTCAAAGTCGCTAGTAGAAGTAGGTATGGACACTGTATCACCTTCTGTGTACCATTGGTGGCATTTTGACGTTAGAGTCGCTTGTATGTAGAAGTGGTCTTGTTACTTAATCTTGATACTTAAGTTAATAATCACTATGAAATTAATTTCCAGATAATCTATTTTGAATATACTTACGATTGATTAGGAATTTCATTAAGAGGTAATCAAAATATCATATAGGTTTCTCCAAGATAGTACAATTTATCGGTATTCATGCAGTTAGTTGATATTTTCATGACATGTTGATTGTAAAAATATAGGAATTTTCCAAGATATTATTTTTTTAGGTAAATAGAATAACGGTAAATTTCAAGATATAGGACACTTCCACATTTCCATCAAGTAGGAAAAAAACAATACTATATCTTTTATTATAATTTTTATCCATGATTCATGTATACCAATTAAAAAGGAGTTTGATAATAGTTATTATTACTTTTTTTTATATTATGATTGAAAATATGGATCCGACCAATATCTCGGGACTGAAATTGTTTAACCTAAAGCGGCCCTTACACGATCCATGATTCTTGATTCTCTTGAGCAACACTCTGAATTGACAAATAAATTGACCGTGTATGGGCAATATTGATGAATTGCACAATAGTTGTAAGGAGTGGATCAATTTCTGCTTCATATTAGATTTTGTTTTAGCTATACACCGTGTCCCAGAAAATAGTGTACCCAAATTTAAATTAGTATACTTCAAAATTTATTAAAGCTACAGTTTTCTTTCAAAATCATTCTGTCTGTTGAACCCTTCTCCATCCACATTTAAATATTCATAAAGTTTTATTTATTGTTGTGAATGTTATAACGATTTCATTGATGGGTGGTGAAAATGGACTTGCGCGAACGGTCAGCAAACAAACAATGAAGTAATTTCAAACATAACGAATATTGTTATTAGACTACAACCCCATTAGTAAAATAATTTCATTATTTTCAAGTTTTTAAAGGCTTTCAAATGACTATTCCTTTTATAAATTATTGACAATATTGAGAAATGTGTTTAAGTACAAAAAGGAGAGCACAAGTTTAAATTTTAACAAGGGTCGATCAGGCCACCCTTACAAAATGAAAGTCAGAGTGATGGTTTTAATTTCCACAGTGATAAAGGGGTCTAGGAAAATTGGTCGAAAGCAATTGACCGAAAACAATTTATCGAAAGCAATTGATCGAATGGAAAATTGGTCGAATGGAAAATTGGTCGAATGGAAAATTGATCGAAAGGAAAATTGATCGAAAGGAAAATTGATCGAAAGGAAAATTGGTCGAAAGGAAAATTGGTCGAAAGGAAAATTGGTCGATTGGAAAATTGATCGAAAGGAATATTGATCGAAAGGAAAATTGATCGCACAACAATTGATCGAAAGGAAATTGATCGAATAGATCTGCTTCATTATTTTCTTCCATCTGTGAGTGCAGTTACCGGTGCTTAGTGTCCCTTTCGTTACATTCCTTGGTAAGTGACTGCTTTCACAGAGTAGCTTTTCTACATCCATGAGCATTGTCACCGACGGTGTTAAGTGACTTTGTTCATGAATCCACTTTCCTTTCTGACTGATTCTTCCTATCTCTTGTATTTAATTCCCTTTTGCCGTCAGTGACATGGCTTTTTGTTCCGAAACAGACGTTAAACCTATACTAAATTAATTAATTATTTAACTTTCATTTCACAAGTTATCTAGAACTATCTAAATTCTAGAACTAAGAAAACTTAAAGTTCTTCAAATTATAATATATTTCGAAGCATATAATTCTCTGTTATAGAAAAACAGTTGATTGAAGATATGTTATACATAAATTATTATGGGATATCATTATTATATATAAATCATGGTAACAAGATCTACTAGCTGTAATATATTGCAAGTAAGTTTCCCTGGTAATCCATGGTTTTAGTTATCATTGTCAATTAGTGTAAATAGATCCAATATCATTTTCGATCAATTTTGTTTCGGTCAATTTTCCATTCGATCAATTGTTGTGCGATCAATTTTCCTTTCGATCAATTTTCCATTCGACTAATTTTCCTTTCGATCAGTTTTCCTTTCGATCAATTTTCCATTCGACCAATTTTCAATTCGATCAATTTTCCATTCGACCAATTTTCCATTCGATCAATTTTCCATTCGATCAATTGCTTTCGATCAATTGTTTTCGGTCAATTGCTTTCGATCAATTTTTGTCAAAGTTAAAACTAGGATGGATATTTTGATGACCAAATTGTTTAATGCTTTGATTTATTACTAATTCATTCATTTAAAATAAAACTTCGTCCCTCATGATAATATCTCACACATAACAAACATATCTTTGCAAGAACCGTTGACAAAGTTTCTACGGCGTCAACAATCTCTTTCAAGAAGTTAATGTCTGACTTTCATTTTTACGGGTGGCATAGTAGGTCATGTTTAATTGTTCTATTGATTGAAGATTTTAAGGTATTTAATCCATTTCTCCAAAAAAAAAATATTTCTATTTTCCAAAAAGGAGTTGCTGAATAAAATTGTTTTATTTTCATATTTTGTTACCTGATAAACCCTTGTTAAAATTTAAATTTGTGCCTTCATCTCTGTAATTAAACACATTTCTCCCGATCGGCAATATCTTATAAAAGGAATCGTTTTCGAATAGTGTTAAAACATGGAAATAAATCAGTTTGATTGTAGGGTTGTTGTGAAACTGTAATAGAATTTTTTTTTATGTTTGAACTTTGAACTTACCGCATTGTCCCTTTGCTGACATTTCGCGTAAAGCCATTTTCACCACCCATTAATAAAATCGTTATAATATTCACAAAAATTGATAACATTTTATGAAAATTTAACTGGAGATGGCAAAGAGTTCAAAAATAAAATAACACTTGAAAGAAAACTGTATCTTCAGTAGTTGTTGAAATTTACTAATTTGAAGTTGGGTACACTTTTTTCTGGTACACCCTGTATTTGAAGTTTTCACATCCGCATATGTGTCTCCGACGACCAGGTAACGCAGAGTAATCGATAAAAGCTCCGTTGGTTAGATGGGCTCACGCATATCTTTGGTTTCTTTTTTAGTCAATTAGGGGCACAACAATCTGCAATAATTCGTTATAGGACTCAGCATCCATGCTCAAAGAGATTTTAAGATCAATATGACTCAGGTCACGTAGTAGTTTTGTGTGTCCAAATGTGCGTCCAAAGCATTTTTTTGACCATTTTGCACGGTGCCTTTTTGGAACATCAGTTATCTCGATATTCTGCAGCAAGAGCAACCATCATAGAAATAGCTGGGTCAAAATTCTTCACCCTTTCTTAACCGATTCCATGACCAAATTGAGCCTGGTTTGTGCACTTACAGAATCCATTATACTCACCCGTATGTGGTAAACCTTAAATTATCAATTATATTGTGCAACCCGACTTGCGCAATTTAATCATTGATCATGTGTGGGCGCCTTCTAAGTATCTTTATAATAAACTAATTTTCAAGAAGGTAGCAAAATTTCGATTGACCCTTAAAAGACTGACTGTGGAGTTTGAGCTCGACAACACTTTATAAGAGCGATAAATTATTTGTGCATGATTTCAATCAACTAAGATTTCAGGACATATTTTATTTAATATTTTTGTAAATGGTTCAAACAGAATACATTAAATATAATGACTTTGTTCCAATCAATCGATGGTCTATGCTATTTTGTACAGTAGGTACATTTATATGATGAAAACTATGAACTAACACAAAAGCATACAATTCAAACCTCTTGTTTATAAATAAATGTAAATTGCGTAGCGAATCCTCGACACTCAGTACTTCAGAAACCTGAATTTTATCAATCAAATTTTAATTCTAAAAAAATGCTAAAGAATTTCTTCAATCCAGTTATCAAATAATGATATAATTTTTCAGAATAACAATTCGACTACATCCCCCGCTCCCATTTCCAACTCCAAACCAAGCGGAGCCACCCGGAGTAAACCACCATCTCGTAAATTTGAGAGTACGGATTCGAAAATCATGGAGCCGTTGACCACACTTCAAACCGAAGAATTGGAGAAACTTTTAAGGGAGATGGCGAAATCGGTGAATTATAATTATTCTCTAAAAATAGATAATTTTGCAATTAAGTAATCATGATTATTCGTATATTCATAGCTAATAAAATTCTTTTTTTGAAGGCTGTGAAATTTTATAATCTTGTTTGAATGAATTTATACAACTTAATTATGCTGTCAAGTTGCTTTAGGTTTTGAGTTCATTTCAGAGAAAAACAATGACTCTTCGTAGTATCTATTCCTAACATCGACTAAACGATAAGTCCTTAAGACTTCTTATATACGTATTTATACTTTATAAATGATTTAACTTTCTTTTTATGCATACATCTATTAACTTCTTTCTAAAATTTATATCCAATAGGCTGTATTAAATAATATTTAACTTTACATTCATGGAAGGTTTTTATACCTAATACCAATCATCTATTACAGACAAATTCACAAGGAAACTCTACGAAACACGAACAAGTAAGTAATATTTGATGGTAACTGATGGTAATACTTGATGATGTCGATAATATATTTATAATTTCTTCTTTTATTATTAAGTAATATGAAACACTTCTTTTTCAGATTCGAATAATCATCGTGTCTGAATGGCGGTCAGGTTCTTCCTTCCTATTCGATTTGTTCGATTTCTCTAATATGGCTTTTCCAGTTTTCGAACCGTTTCTGATGTACCGAAATATAGCCGTCAGCAAACTAAGGAACTGGCAAAGGATTGATGATGCGATGACTAACACTAAAGACATTCTCAAGTGCAATAAGTAAGTTTGTAGTGAAAGACTATATTAGCTTTGTTATCACTCCAACTTCATTTGAGAAAACAATATTTGTTTGGCCTGTTAATTGGTAAATTTCTGATGAAACATTACTATAACAATCTGATTTTTTCATTGGTGAAAAATATATATCTGTGGTAAGTTCCGTGTTATCCGACCATTGCATATTTTGAATCATATTAGAATATGTAATAATAAGTGAACAGCTATCTAAAGATCACGATAAGATGAATAGTGACTAACATTGTTCTTTTTCTGGAGTGTACCAGAGGTGCCAACTTATCAGATGTCAACCTGCCTTTCGAGAGTTAGTGCTCTTTGCAAAGAGGATAGAAATAGAAATATAACTCATCTAAATGTTAAAATTGGCACTAGGACTTTTCCCCGCCGAACTATTCCCCGCTGGACTTTTCCTTGCAGGACTATTCCCCGTCGTAATTCCCCCCCCCCCTGGACTATTCCCTGCCGGAATTTTCCCCGCCGAATAAAATGTTACTATTTTGGGCTATTAAATTATAATTTCGATAAAACAAACCATATATCAATAGAAGACAAACTTTTATAACAGACTTGCACAGTAATACAGTCTAATTTTTAGCGTTGATTTTTGTATTTGTCCATATTGGTAGCTTCAATTTTAAGACTGTACCTTCGTAAGTTTACATAAACAGTATGGGCCACAAAAATGTTTCCGCTTTTTCAAATACTTGTAAATCGTTAGCCAAAGGATTGAAAAACTGTATCTTGGTCTCTTTTTCTCCGCCTCTTATTGTACTAATAACTGATGAAAACAATTTTAAACTAATGGACATAGTTTAAGAACAGGTAAGCAAAGAGTGAGGATGATTATTTTTATTTTTGTCATTGCGCGAAGGTTATTCTTAGAGCTCACTCTGAGATTTTACTTACTAAAAGGCAGTGAATAAAACAGGAAAAAAGTTAAAATGGTAGACATTTTAATACAGGGTGCTTACGATTCTTCCTTAGAAACTATTTGGAAATAGAACAACTTCAGTGACATTTTGATTTCATTGAAGTTTTTACTATGAATATTCGTTCTTCGCTTGTTCATTGCATGGTTAAGGCCCGCTTCATACTTTCATTTTTAACACTGCGGAAAAAAGCTCTTTCTAAAATGTGTTTACACTTGCGTTTTTTTATCGATGATGAAGAAATCACATTAAATTTTTACTTAAGCGATAAAAAAACTGGTCACCAATTCTTCAATCCTAGCGGGGGATTACCGAAATTCTACTGTCTATAGTTTTTATCTGAATAGACGAGAATTTCATAATGAGAATTATTTGGAAAGAAACTCTATACTTATATATAACAGGAAAGTACACACTTTAAAAAGTACACACATGTACAAGTACATAGATTCATAGAAGGTGATGAATTACCATCAGTTTTTTTCAATTCGCTTTATAGGCAATGAGGCTTATAGCCTAAAGCTAGTGAGTAGTCACCATAGATTTAGTATGAAAGTTTTAATAGTAATACCCTATATAGGGTTTCTTTGATATTTCCAGTATAATCACGGTCACACATTCCCTGTAATATATTATGCTTCTTTGACATGCGTGCTTTCTTGAGATACGGCCACATCTGAGGTTGAGAGTTATTATTGGTGTGGCGTTAATGCTTCATACTAAGTATCAAGTGTACCACGGTAGTGACAATGGCTGGGAAACTTTTGATTATGTATGTATGTATGATAAATCCGTGATATGATGTTTTACACATTTTCCTAACATAATGTGGGTTTAAAATTTTAATAGTGGTTTATATTTGTACCACATTGTCTAACTGGCTAAATGAATAAAGCACCGAACAAGAACGGATATCGAATACAATAAATACATTTAGTCAAATCTTCCCCAGCTTGTTTTTTTTTCGATTTAAATTCACAGCCTCCATTGAGTATAATAATCTATTATGCTATTAGAAATCTATGTTTTTTTCCATCTTATAATTTTTCTGATTTCAATTTACATGGTGGTCATAGCTACATTATTAAAGGATGATGAAGTTTAATATACAACTACAAATAGATAAATAATTATAATGATTTGTTTTGCATTTTATTTTTTAACGGAAACACCTATATCTAATATTTCAATCAAATTAATGGAATAATCATTATTTTCTTATTATAAATCACATTATTATTATATATAATAATAATCTTACGTTAAAACTCGCCACCAAATTCAATTCTACCGCACAGACATGATCAATGTAGGTACACAGAGAGCTAATCAACCCCTCTCGCTATTTGGCAATAATCACTCCACGCCCACAATCAACTCTTCGCCTCAGATATGTACGCATATCAGGAAAGCACACGTCTCATAGAAGCATGATAAGCATGTATTAACTTACTAATTTCCTCAGTCACTAATTCAATAGGGACTCTTTTCAATCCTAGCGGGGGGTTATTGAAATTCTCTTGTAACTATACTTCTAACCCAGATAAATATTACACGATGGAAATTATTTCGAAAAAGACTACAAAATTTTAGCCTATAATAAGTAAGTAGTTACCTGGTTAACTTAAACTATCAGAAATGCCTGTGTTCAAATTAAAGGATGGATATGTAATTTTTACAACTATACATTCAATAACAGGGAAAGTGGTCAAAATTGTAATTACTATTCCTCTAATCAAAACTAAAATAAATACTTCAACGCAAAAAATGTCTTATTACTCAGCATGAGCGCATCTAGGCTTGAAGAGATCAGATAAAACACATGTTAATACTCCAAATGCAAATGACGAATTAGATGAATGCTTTAGTGACGGCTGAATGCCAGGTTGAATTCATTATACTTTTCTATGAATAAATGTTCCAGAGCTGGTTGAATCATATTTGTTGCACATATCAAATAGTAATCTCATAAGTTGCATGTTTATTGATTGTAGTTAGGATTTTTTTTATTGAAATTGAGAGTATTTTATTGAAGCTAACAGTTATTTTTCGTCAACAGACTCTCTTCAAAATTTGACAAGAATAGCATGATGCTGAAACGCACTCATCTCTTTGAAATGTGCAAGAAGAATGTAAAGAATAAGAAAACATGCAACAATAGAAACTTCTTGAAGAGTATGTGCGAATCCCTTCCAATCACACTCATCAAGTTCGTTAGGTTAAGCTTTAGCCTTCTGGAGAATTTTCTGACGGATGATGAAGTTAACGACAACCTCCACGTTATTTTACTGTCTAGAGACCCACGTTCTGTGATGTTGTCAAGATGGAACAAGAAGAAAACTGGTTGGTGTACAGGAGAGTGTGCTAATGTTGACATTCACTGTAAAGATATGAGTGAGGATTTGACAGCTTGGCAAGCTATGAGAGAAAAATTCCCTGGTCGAGTCCATCTTCTACGGTTTGAAGACATGGCTTTGAATCCAATGGCTACAGCTGAGAAGTTGTTCAAAGATCTTAACTTGGATATTAATGATGACGTGAAGAATTTCATCAATTATCGAACTAAAACCGAATCCAAACGCACTGAAGGTACAGTACGTGTATCTAAGAGCAGAGTTATTCCTTGGACAGGTGAAAGTGACTTTAAAACTATTAATAAGATACAATTAGCCTGCAAATCTGTCATTGAAAAGTATGGATATAAACTCACCGATAAATTAAGAAACATAAGTGTTAGTGACGTCATTCATCCTTTTCCAGTTACGTGATTAAACACTTTTGAAATGTCGAATAGTTAGTTTTGTTATCTTTAATTTATTCTTTAATTTATTCCTTGTGATCGATCACAAATTTACTTATATATTATACTTGAATTGTGAGTCTTTAATAGATTATATTAATAATTGATTCTATATTAAAAACATAGATGAAAATATCATATATTGTACAATTACTACGTTTCTTATTTTGCGACACTTCATTTGTCTATCGTTTACTCTAAAACAATGAACTTATTACCGGACACTTATTTTCCCTTACAAGTTACAAGATGAAATATTTCAAATGAGTATTAAAAAAAAAACTGAGATTATTTATGATGACCAATATACTTTCATTGTTCTGGAGAAAACTGGTATCCACTCAATAATTGTATTTTGATAGGCCTAAGCCATATTAGCCTATTGTAATGCTCATATCAAATTTTTAACCCTGTAAAGTTGAGCTCCTCTATAGTGAATGAGTTAGGATGTAGCCTGAAAAGTGAAAAAATTCCTCATGCTAATTATATACTATATGCTGTGTACTGAAACGGTTAGTCGGCGCCACGTACGGCAGCGTCAAACCGCAAATTTTGAACCTGACATACTATTTGAGCGACAAACCGATCTCCAGTGCGGTTTTCTCTTAGTGTTGTTTGAACATTAGCGTTGGATTGATGTGGCTAATTTCGTTAAAATTGTAAGTTTGTGCATGCTGAGAGTGATGGGTTGCTGGATGCTCCTGAACGAAACTGGAACTGCTTTTTTCACCCCTATAACCGTAGCAAAGATCCATTCTCTCGTTTCTACGCAAATATTAGAAACCATAACGAAAAATTCTTCACCTATTACCGAATGATAGATAATACGAAGCTTTGATCACCTGGTCGAAGTGCTCTAATTTTAATTGATTTGAACGTGAACCGGAAACGGTTTACCGCATGTAGTATGTCATTACACCGATAAACCCTAGCGTTTCTGCCGCGGCGGTTGTAAGTCTGAAAATGTATGTTGACCGACGTACATAATTGAGTGGCTTATCAGCCCGTGTAACTCTCCCCTGGCTTTAAACATGGGTTCAATGGAATTTTCTTTCAGAGGTGGTTGCCAGACTGCTTTTGAAAGCCATCAGTTTAAGAATATTCAAGGCTAATTTATGACAGACTAAAGAATATATGTTCATTATACAGGCTAAATCCTAACTCATCCACTATAGAGGAAGGTCTACTGTAATTATTAAAGACAAATAAGTGTATAACACTAATTGGTACTGAGAGTGAGAGTGCAAACACTGTTAATATTTGAAACTAAAGAATGTAACAGACAATGAAATAATGCACCATGTGTACTGTGCATTTATGCACTATCTTTTTATGCGGTAGTGCAGCTAGGTTTTAAATATCTTTGAAACACATTTAAAACACAGCACTACCCCATTGTAATACTCTCAAATGCCTGAGAAATTAGTTAAGCACATTTAGATTGTAAATATAGGATTCTGTTGAAAAGATATCTGGTTCCATTTGTGCCTTGTTATACCATTGACTTTATTGAATAATGTCTATATTGTCTAAAGAGCTTATTATAGTGTTTTTGTGTGTTAGTTAGGTTAGTGAGAGTTAATATACGCATTAAATCGTTACTGAGTGTTAACGTATGTGTTAACACTTTCACCGCGGAGGAATTTTTTGGCCTATTTAAACAGTGCTGTTTGGTACATCGTTTTGGAAGCTCTGGAGTGATTTCTTTTGCAATATACAGATCTAGACTTATAATTCAATAAAATACAGATCCATTTTTAAAGCGTTACTGAACTATTTAATATATATTTGCATGTTAAAAATGCGTATTGACCCACCGGTGGGTCCATACACGGGGAATGTGTTTATTGATTAAGTTTCTGATTGTTAACCTGTGTGTTAAGGAAGGAAGGGGATCATCTCTACTTTCAGAAAACTTTTATATTTTTTGGCTGATTTTCAGAAAATTACAAAGTATGTGAAACTTTTAAAAATAAACACATTTTGTTTGTGCAGTTTTTCGATTTTGGTATTAGTGTTTGAGAAAATAAAGATTTTATGAAAACTAATTTTTTAATTATTAAATACCATTTTTTCATAAATTTCAGAAGAATAGAAGTGTAAAACAAAGTTTTAGAATCCTTGTGCCATTTCATCAAATAAATAGAAGCAGATTTTATATTTTCTTTCCCGTTATATTTGGATCTGCGACTAACTTAAATAAAAAAATAATATATTATAAAAAATGAAAATATCTATCAATTTGTTATAGATACTTCGAGGATTCAAAAAGTTTTTTCGGTACCTACATGAATTGAGATTCGTAGTTAAAATCTCCAAAAAAAATTGGAGATAATTGCAAAATACCTAGACAAAATATTCATTGTTTACAATAGGCTTTAAACAGACATTCATATTACTTAATACTAATATACAAGATTAAAATAAATGATATCAAAACTAGACAATTAATTACTAACCAATTGATTCTGGTTGTTGAATGATGTAACTTGTGATTACTAGGGTTTTGACCATATGCACTTAATATCATAGATCTTAAGAATATCATAGACGTAACGATATGAAGTGGTATCGAATACTATATATTGCTGATTTAGAACGATTCAAAAGTCTTTAATTCAATTTGTCTATTTCAGGAACTATGATTTTATACGCATATTGTCACAACCCTAGTGATTACGAATGATTAAGCGTTTATTGCATCGTAGTCTAATTATAAATAAGAAGTTACAAAAACCCACAACTAGGCCATGCGTGTCACTAACATATCATAATCAACCTCTTAAAAATAAACTACTTCTTTCATGGGAATTTTAACTGAAATGATATAATGAATCATGTATAAATACAAAATAATCTATTTACAAAATATAGAGTTCGAACAGTAATTATTTTAGAAATTAGACTATTTAGAAACTTGTTTCACAAAGATCGTAATGATAGTACATTCGAAAGTTAATGAATTTATGAGAAATTCATACATTGTATTGATATAATGAATAATAATTGATTACATTATTCTGTTTATTTAACATTATTTGTAAGGACCATTAATTAAATACATTAAAGACTTATTTAAATGCATAATATTAGGCATTTCGTTATATATGAGAAATATTGGATGAAGTTACGTTGAAATATGAGTATGCAAGACAAACATTAAAAATTATGAATTTGAATATGCAAAAAAAAATCAATTTTTATTTTCGTTGTTTAAAAGTTGTCCCTATCCACTAAGAGGTGATCCAAAGAGACATGAAGAGAAGAAGACCTCGTAGAAGAGGAGACAGTGACTCTTTTCTCTGATAGTACATCATCACAGTGACTCTTTTCTCTGATAGTACATCATCACAGTGACTCTTTTCTCTATTAGTACATCATCACAGTGACTCTTTTCTCTGATAGTACATCATCACAGTGACTCTTTTCTCTGGTAGTATATCATCACAGTGACTCTTTTCTCTGATAGTACATCATCACAGTGACTCTTTTCTCTGATAGTACATCATCACAGTGATTCTTTTCTCTGGTAGTATATCATCACAGTGACTCTTTTCTCTGATAGAACATCATCACAGTGACTCTTTTCTCTGATAGTACATCATCACAGTTTCTCTTTTCTCTGATAATACATCATCACAGTGACTCTTTTCTCTGATAGTACATCATCACAGTTTCTCTTTTTTTTGATAGTACATCATCACAGTGACTCTTTTCTCTGATAATACATCATCACAGTGACTCTTTACTCTGATAGTACATCATCACAGTGACTTTATTCTCTGATAGTACATCATCACAGTGACTCTTTACTCTGATAGTACATCATCACAGTGACTCTTTTCTCTGATAGTACATCATCACAGTTACTTTTTTCTCTGATAGTACATCATTACAGTGACTCTATTCTCTGATAGTACATCATCTCAGTGACTCTTTTCTCTGATAGTACATCATCACAGTGACTCTTTACTCTGATAGTACATCATCACAGTGACTTTATTCTCTGATAGTACATAATCACAGTGACTCTTTACTCTGATAGTACATCATCACAGTGACTCTTTTCTCTGATAGTACATCATCACAGTGACTCTTTTCTCTGATAGTACATCATCACAGTGACTCTTTTCTCTGATAGTACATCATCACAGTGACTCTTTTCTTTGATAGTACATCATCACAGTTTCTCTTCTCTTTAATAGTACATCATCACAGTGACTCTTTTCTATGATAGTACATCATCACAGTTTCTCTTCTCTTTGATAGTACATCATCACAGTTTCTCTTTTCTTTGATAGTACATCATCACAGTTTCTCTTTTCTTTGATAGTACATCATCTCAGTGACTCTTTTCTCTGATAGTTCATCATCACAGTGACTCTATTCTCTGATAGTACATCATCTCAGTGACTCTTTTCTCTGATAGTACATCATCACAGTGACTCTTTACTCTGATAGTACATCATCACAGTGACTTTATTCTCTGATAGTACATCATCACAGTGACTCTTTACTCTGATAGTACATCATCACAGTGACTCTTTTCTCTGATAGTACATCATCACAGTTACTCTTTTCTCTGATAGTACATCATTACAGTGACTCTATTCTCTGATAGTACATCATCTCAGTGACTCTTTTCTCTGATAGTACATCATCACAGTGACTCTTTACTCTGATAGTACATCATCACAGTGACTCTTTTCTCTGATAGTACATCATCACAGTGACTCTTTTCTCTGATAGTACATCATCACAGTGACTCTTTTCTCTGATAGTACATCATCACAGTGACTCTTTTCTCTGATAGTACATCATCACAGTGACTCTTTTCTTTGATAGTACATCATCACAGTTTCTCTTCTCTTTAATAGTACATCATCATAGTGACTCTTTTCTTTGATAGTACATCATCACAGTTTCTCTTCTCTTTAATAGTACATCATCACAGTTTCTCTTTTCTTTGATAGTACATCATCACAGTTTCTCTTTTCTTTGATAGTACATCATCTCAGTGACTCTTTTCTCTGATAGTTCATCATCACAGTGACTCTTTTCTTTGATAGTACATCATCTCAGTGACTCTTTTCTCTGATAGTACATCATCACAGTGTCTCTTTTCTCTGATAGTACATCATCACAGTTTCTCTTTTTTTTGATAGTACATCATCACAGTTTCTCTTTTCTCTGATAATACATCATCACAGTGACTCTTTTCTCTGATAGTACATCATCACAGTTTCTCTTTTTTTTGATAGTACATCATCACAGTGACTCTTTTCTCTGATAATACATCATCACAGTGACTCTTTTCTCTGATAGTACATCATCACAGTTTCTCTTTTTTTTGATAGTACATCATCACAGTGACTCTTTTCTCTGATAATACATCATCACAGTGACTCTTTTCTCTGATAATACATCATCACAGTGTCTCTTTTCTCTGATAGTACATCATCACAGTTTCTCTTTTTTTTTGATAGTACATCATCACAGTGACTCTTTTCTCTGATAATACATCATCACAGTGACTCTTTTCTCTGATAGTACATCATCACAGTTTCTCTTTTTTTTTATCTATTGTCGTTATCTATTGATAACAACTAACCGATCTGTCTTTTCACAGCTGCCACAGACAAAATAATTGTATCATTTTAGTATCTGTGGAATGATGTTGAGCTGTGGCTGTGTGTAGTACTACCATATACCATTTATTGATTTTATTGCAATATTCTTTTGGGTGAAATGAGTGGCGTGAGGTACAAAATGAATTACCTTTTAGAGGCACTAGGAAATTTTGTGAGTTTTTATAGACAAAATTGCAGGTTCTCTCCATGCAAATTGTTGAATTGTTTTAATCAGTGAGGCTATTGTTTCTATTAATTTCCTGCAACCTCTATGGTTTTTGATAGCATACAATTAATTTTATATGTTTTTATATATTTCCTTAATCAAAACTCTAAAGTATTAGTTTTTTTTCCGAATTGTTATTTTTTACTCTCGATAAAAATAATATACATAGTTTGTATTGAACGTCACCTAGGTAGGTTCTTATTACATTTGCAGATGCGGAAGGTAATGTGTTAGGCGGCATTTTTAATTATTTATTTATCATCTTGTTATTCGCATAACTGAAAAATAATTCAATAAAATTGGCAGCAATTTGATGGAACGATTGATCAATGTCCAGGAACCATCTGGCAACATTTTGTGAGCGATCTGGTCAAGGTTATGTTTATTTATCCCTTTATGACCGTGCGTGACGAATTAGTCACACAAAAAATGTAGGACTTTGCTGTGATAAATTGAATGTGTAGAGCCTAGTGACGAATGTGACTATCGCGTCACATGTAAAAAATTTTTTTTTAGGAAATTTCAAAACTAATTAAAATTAGTTCATATATTAATTATAAAATAGCTACTAACTAGACAAGTTTGGATTTTATAAAATTTCAACTTTTGGAAACTAATTCCGGTCGTAAAAGGTTATATATCAACAACTAAAAAAATATACAACCGAATTGCATGAAACTGGTTAGGACGATTGGTCAATATCCAGGAATCAGTTTATTAGATTTGGAAAGGAACGGGTCAAATGTTTAGGTTCAGGTCATTTATAACTCAAGGATTAATGGATGGTCAAAGTCATTTATATGCGGGGGCGAAGGTATGCGCTACTGCTGAGTGCCCGTTCTTGTTTCATATATATTTAAAATTGGAAATTAAAGCAAAGATTTTACAATCTTTTTCATCAGCGTCAGGTTAGTTTTTCGTAGAATTGTTGCACACAGAGTATTTAAAAGAAAATAAAAAAATAATATATACTGAACCTAATTGTATGCGGTTTGCAGAATAATGATCTTAGACCTTAGTTGTATAATAGTATGTAATAAACTTTCCCCGGAGCTTATAGAGAGGACCTTTAAAACATATATTTTTATTAATTAATTCATTTGAACATCCTCAATCAATTTATTGTCAGGAATGAATTTACAATAGATAATTTGTTCTTATTTTTATTTATATATTTTAATAATGGTTTTAAATTAACAACTAATCTGTAATGCAATTTTGAAAATGTATATAATTTAATTTGATTAATTATGAATTACATTAATTACCAGTGGAATCAAAATGCACGGTGATATATAAGGAAATTGCACAGAAATGTACAGTTTGCACGGTAATTTGAGCAAATTCTACTTTAATGGGAAATTACACGGTAATAAAAAAATTGCAAAGTTGAGAGCAAATTCCACTGCAATGTACAATTTGGACGTTAAAGCGCAAATTGTATGGTAATGTTAAATTTGTACGACAGTGTGGAATATTAACTTATATTTTCAATCAGCACAAACAGATTTGATTGGTAATATTTTACCAATAATTTTATCCAGGTAAATACTCACACTGTAAACTTACATAATCTAAATAATCAACATTATGGAAAGTACAACTGTTTCCTTATTGGTTCTAAAACTTCTTATTTTTTGTTAATTGTGTCGTATACCGAAAACATACTTTCAATCTCTAAAAATGGATTAACGCTGTGGTTCATGTGAAGCTGCTAAACATAGAATACTTCAACTGTTTGTATGTTATTGTTTCGAGTCGTTTATAGCTACTTTTGTTTTTAATATTTATTCCGTATATTCACATGTATTAACCGATTTGAATTTATCCATATCTATTCAATTATAACTTAAAGTTCAAATAATTAAAAAACCGTTTCGAATATCGCAAAATAAATTAATAGGTCAGAGATTCCAGAAAATTCCAGTCCATTTTGGTGGACATTATCTGAAAAATATCTGGAAATTCATTTCCAGATATTTTTCAGATAGTTTCTCAAATTGATATTTATTCAAGCCATAGTAAATCGAGTGTTAATAATTCGAAAACCAATTTGAATTTCAAAAAATCCTTTTAACACAATAAATTGAACACAACTTCTAAACCGATTGAAATATCGAATCTTTTGTCTCGTTTTTGAGGTCTATCGTTTTATATTATAATAATTATTGAGATTGATGTTGATATGATCAATTAATTAACATATTTTGGTAATAAAATCATTGCCAATATATATATGAATTTGCGCAAAGCGCATTTTCACCACCCAATAATAAAATCGATATAATATTCATAAAAAATGAATAGATATTCATGAAAATTCAACTCTGGATGGAAGAGGGTTCAACATATAGACTGATACTTGAAAAAAAAAAACTGTAACTCCAGTAGTTGTTGAAGTATACTAATTTAAAGTTGGGTTCCGGATTTTTTGGGACACCCTGTATAGGTAAATATAACAAAAAAGATTTACCTATGTAAGCCAATTATCCAAATTCTGAATAAATAATTTTTTAAACCTTTCGTTTTGAGGAGGAAATATCAATTTGATTTACATTAAACATATATTTTATCATATATGTATACTCTGAAAATATCTAAGACATTCAGATATGCCAATTTTACCCTATACGTTTCGAAATCGAAAAGAATATAATCGTATCTTCACAATACTGGGGAAGGTAAATATTGGTGTTGGAAGTGAATGAACTAGACACACACGCTCGTATTGGTCGTAAATGAAAAATATGGAAAGAGACAAAAAAGTTTGACTGAATGTCGATTTCGCTTTCATTCTTGAATTATTTTCTTCATAGAAAAAATCTACAATAAAACATGAACTTTATAATAATATTATGTCCCTTTCTCTTCCTATTCAGAATTTGAAATCAACATCACATCGGTTGAAAACGGTTTTGTGTTTACTGCTCGTAATCTTCTTGATATCACAAGATTATCTCCCGTTTTATCTACCTTATATGGATCCATGTGAGTTAACATCTTCTCTGAAGAGTAAGAACTAAGTAATTTTAGGTACCTTTCTAAATTATATATTATAAAATCTGAGAGATAATAAATTTGATATTGAATAGTAACTACAGAATATCTGTAACACAATTTGGCATTAATATTGAATAATATTCCAGTAAGTTAACTCAAATAGATTTGTAAACAAATTTGAGCGACTTTGCCTTTGATAGTTTCTATTTTTTTTTCAGACAAAATTTCAAATCAGCCTGTGAGGAAATTCGAAAAAGGCTTCACATCGAGGTTACAGGTAATAAATAAATCTAAAACTAAGGAAACGTATCAGTAATAAATAACATACAGTGTTAAATTTTCTATTTGATCGAACCAGTTCCTTTTTAGCTAGAATAACGTAATTTGTTATTATCTTGAAATGGTATGTGTGGAATCGATATATATGAGTAGTAAATTCTTAATTTGTGTCATATATACACTGTGTTCCATTATAAACGGCCCTTTTTAAATTGATAATTTTGATAACTTAAAATGGGTTCAATGCCGCTATAAATACATCACTTTGAAGTAAAAGAATAGATTTTATGATTATTAAACATTTATTGTCCTATATCGTATGAGGCACGTCTCTTGAGGTCCTACAAAAGTTGTTGCAAATGACCCCCTCCAGCCTGAAGACAGAACGACCCCCGTTTCAGAACATTCTTGACTTTCTTGAGAGTCTTCAAGTTATATATTTCAGTGAAGCGATGAACGCATTGTATGAATAGACTTCTGGAATTTGTGTTTTTTATAAACTCTAGTTTGTTCAGCAGACCAGAAGTAAAAGTCCAAAGGATTGAGATCTGGACAGCGTGTTAGCCAAAGATTTTCAGTTCTTCTGCTAATGACTCAACAACAAAACTGTTAATTTAGAAATTCTAGAGCTGCATTTCTGCATTGTAGTTGAGCTCTATCTTTCATTCACCGAAGTGTTTTAAGTTCTTTCAATTCCTAATTTAAAAATAACGCATCTGATGGAACACAATGTACATCTCCAAATACCTATACATATGCTGAACCCTCAATTTTATTCACATTCCAATGTAGCTGAATTTTTGATATATGTTAAATTGAATTTAAAAAAAAAATAGGTCGTGCCTTTTTTTCGATAAAATGAATGATCAAAATTTTATAGAAAATTGTTCATGAATTTTTGCTAATTTTGTTTTTAAATATACTTTTTTAATGTTAGAGCAATTTCATTGTTCTTGGTTTTTAATTGTAAATAATATTTGTGTGAATAATTTGATACATCACTTTTTCAGATGAGATTTTAGTATATCAGATATTTCAAAATTACCACAAGAATCAATTTTGACTATTTTTGAACGTTCTTTTACCCTTCGGTCGGGCGCAACTGATCTGACAAGCACAGGACTTTTTATTTTATTTATCATGTGAATATTTCTACGCAAGATTACTCTATATTTTCAATAGCTTCCTAACATTAGGCAGTGAACCGCTCTAGAGTGTTTAACTTATAATTTGACATCAGAGGAGGAGGTTATCACTAATTTGATCTCTCAGGCACATTGCGCTTGACCGTGGGACATTGAATGAGGAAAGCCTTTATTATAAACAAGTCAATATTATATGTGAAGGAAGGTTATATCATCATATTAACACTTTCTAAGACAATGTGTATCTCATAAATTGTACATTTAATAGTATTTAACTTATTTTTGAGGTAATTTGGTGTAACGGCAACGTAGGTTTTCTTTGCACACAAGATCTGAGCCTGCAGCACGCCATATGTGTCTGTCATATCTGCTTCACTATGAGAAAATGTTTATTTTCCTTTTTTATCAAAATAGCAAAGAAATATGAATAAGGGAAAGGAAAACAATAAGGTAACATAAAACTATGTCTTAATTTACCTTTAATAAAGTAGTCATCTTAAAAGGCTTCTCAGGCACATTGCGCCTGAAGTAGTTATGATATGTATTGCGCCTGACAGAAGGTTAACTATTTTTTCTAAAATGAAATGCTGTCTGAAGAAAATATAAGGAACGTTCCTTAAAATTACCTGCTTAAAAAATATCGATTGCAAATTTTAAGAGAAATTGTAAAAAATAGTTTTTGTTATTGATAAAACGCAGTTATCAGCTTATTCTCAATAACACAATTTTTCAAATAAATTTTAATAATACTTTTACGAATTTCGATCAATTCATGATGGAGTTTACTACAGGGCAATCTAAAGGAATGTGCCTTTATTTTAATCACAACATAATTTCAAATTAAAGAAACAAATAAGTCACAAATTTTTTTTTAAATGTCAAAATATGTTTTATTGTAAATTTTGAAATATTTGATATCAAAAAGTTTTTCGGACAAAATTATTCCAATAAATGATTCACACTGATGTTATCTGAAATTCAAGACCAACAATAATGAGATTGTAAAAAAATTAAAAAGTTGAGATGTGATAAATCTTGAAGAGTTTCTAAAAATTTTCAATAAATTCATTTTATCCAAAAAAATGTCACGAAAAATGTTTCTTAGAATTCAATTCTACATATCCTATCAAAATTTCAGCAATAATAATACGTTTCGGAAACAAGTCGTACCTGTGAATAAAGATGAGTACTCCGGAAAGAACAACCAGGGTTTCTTCAAGAAAACATCAAAAAATGAAATCTATATTCATGGTAGACTAAAGTGTAAAAAACTTATTTATGCAGAAATCTAAAAATGTGATTTATTTTTATATTTCCGCAATACGCCCTTAATTTTTCGCGGAACCCTAAACTTTAATGTTTATCATAATGCCTCATTCTGTAGGGACTTCAATCTGAATATGCTTAATCAACTAATAATTGAGCTTCACATATAATGGTTAATTGCATGTATACTTACTCTGTGATTCTGATTATGACAAAACCTCAGGAGTTAGTGGTCCTGTTTTGCAGGCTCTCATTATGTATCGACCAAAAAAATTTTGAAACTGTACTAGGAAAAAACCTCGTATTAGACAAAACACAATTTGTGTCACCTGACAGTTATTCTAGTGAAAATGTTACAAGGAGTAATAATTACAAAACTGTTTTAAAGATAAATCTCTAATTTGAATGATGTATAATATTCATAAATGCTATTTTTAGGATAAAACATAAGGCAGAATCGGTTTCAGATTTAATGGTAGAGTCTGCGCTAAAAAAAATTAATGTGAAAAGTTACGGAAAAATTGATTAAGTCAAGAATATTATAATTTCATAAAATGATAATTTAATTGAAAAAATATCATATTCATGTTAATTGAATAAAAAAAACACACTGTTTCTAAATTTGTTTCCCTTCAAAACTGGTAAGTTTGTAACCATTAATTGGCTATAAAGTTATCATAAACAAATAGAGTTGTCGAAATGTTAAAGACACCGCTTCATCTTTTACAGAAGCGATGTTGGTCTAGTAGGAAACTAATAAAGTGAGTTCCTTAATAGACCAAACAAACTTGGAACGTAACTCTGGTCTACTACGAGGTTTTGCTGTATTATGTTCTAATTTACTCGGTCGTTACAAATAGAACATGAAAAAGAATTAGGAGAATAGTAATGAGGCAATGAAACATGCTAGTAAGGCATCTAGAAAGTCTCCTATTATTGTTGTTGATGATAAACTGTCATCTAGTGATGCATGTGATGCTTTTAATCATTCATTTTTCAACATAGCATCGCTGATTCTCTTCCATCTCCTAAATGACCATTTCAGCTGATTCTACCTGAAAAATCTATGGGTTCAATATTTTTATCACCATTATCTTAAACTAAAATAAAAATTACTATGAATCTTAGAATAAAGGCTCCTCTGTTGATTGTTCACCGGTTTCTGTATTGAAATATATTATTGACATTGTTTCTCCTGTTTAATGTTTCAATAGGTCTGTAATGCTAGGTTGTTTTCCAACTTGTCCTTAAAAGAGTTAGAATTGTACCTATTTTTAAGAGTGGAAATGTCGGTGATGTTGGAAAAACTACAGGCATATCTCAGTTGTATCTATATTTAGTAAGATAAACATCCAGGTTATCGGACGGTTCTAAGTTTTTGATCACGCAAGAAAAAAAATTACAATAATTTAAATTTAACTTTTGTTTAAATTTATAGTTATGATGCCTGCAGGCATCATAAATACCAATGGAAGTAAAAGATAGTTATTCTTTTTGTTTTACGAGATCGAAAATGTGGAACCGTCGGAAAACTCGGAACTTAACCTACACAACAATAACTAAAATTCCTGTTAAATACTTGTTCACCTAAAACTCAGATTTACAAAATTACGTTATTTGTACAATAATTTTAAGAAAGATATTTAAATTACAAATTTGAAGGATTTTAGGATTTATTTTTCGAATTGCAAAATACTAATTGAAAATCCAAATACAAAAAAATTTTCTCCTCAAATTATTAACTAAAGATATTATTTTTCAGAATAATAATTCAGTTCTGACCCCCGCTTCAATTTCAAATTCCAAGCCAAGAGAAACCAATCGGAGTAGATCATCGTCTCTTAAATTAGAGAGTACGGATTCGAAAAACACGAAGCCGTTGACCAAACCTCCATCCGAATCGGAGACACTTTTAAGAGAGATGGCAAAATCGGTGAATAATTATATTTACCTAAAAATAGACCTTTTTAAAACTAGGAAATATAATGCTTATTGGTATCTTCACAGATAAAACAAAATTACTTTTTCTTTTATGTTTTTCAGGCTGTATATATTTTATGATTGTGTAGATTTTAGATGGATTTTAATGAAGTTTTAATTAATTTATACAACTTAAATTATGTTATCTAGCTGATTTAAGTTGTGAGTAAAATTCAATGATCAACTCAGATCAATAATTTCCTCAAATTTTCATTTATAACCATTTATACTTCATAACTGTTTTAATTTTAATTCTGCTAATGGCTTATTAATCAATTCACTTCTTTCTAATTATTTATATCCTATCGGCTATGTTAAATAATAATTCAGTTTTACATTCATGAAGGTTTTCATACCTAATACCAACCATCTATTCCAGACAAATTCACAAGGAAACTCTACCCAACACAAACACGTGAGTAATATTTGATAGTAATTATTGCTAATACTTTACGGTAATTGGTGATAATAATTCTTCCATAATTGCTACTAATGCTTAATGGTAATTCTTGAGGTAATTGGTGGCAGTAATTGTTAGTAATTGCTGCTAATACTTGATGGTAATTTGTTAATAATTTCTTTTCTTTGCATTTCACAATTTAATATTGAACAATAAGGAGCTCTTCCTTTTCAGATTCAAATTATCATCGTGTCTGAATGGCGGTCAGGTTCTTCCTTCCTATTCGATTTGTTCGATTTCTCCAATATGGCTTTCCCAGTTTTTGAACCGTTTCTGATGTACCGAAATATATCCGTCAGCAAACTAAGGAACTGGCAGCAGTTTAGTGATACGATGAGTAACACTAAAGACATTCTCAAGTGCAATAAGTAAGTCTAGTGAAAATATGAATTAGCGTTGCTACTCCTGCAACTGCATTTTTGGTTGAGATACTAGGTGAACCGCCAATGCCTACTTCCTTTGAATACAGTGTGAGCAACTTTAACCGCTCTATCAAAAATGTTATTATGCCTAAAGTTTATGATTAGTGAAGAGTTTACCTTTCAGATTTCACTTTTTCATCTTTGGATAACATAATTTTCAAAATATTTTACCTGCTTAGTAAGTTATTATGTACATCAAGCTTGCAAATTGTAAGTATGTATGTCAAACATTAATTTTGTCAATAAATACTGCAAATATTTCAAGAGAAGATTTTGAAACTATCCCGAATAACAGAATATCATTGTTATTGTCTATAATACGTAGCAATATAAACAACCTCAGAAAATCTTACTGAAAAAATAAGATTTATTGCAAATAATTCTGATATGTGAATTACATTTTCCTCTTTCTTATTGATAGTTCATATTTCTTTTTTAGTTTTGTTACAGGTTTTTTATGTTGAAGAATCATCCTTGTCGACATATGATTCTTTATTTTCATCTCGGTGATCTGTTTCAATAGGAAATATCGCTTTGATTTTTTATTATCTCTAAAATCTTAGTCTGGCTATATTACATTTACAGCTGTCAAAAATTTTGTATCTGGGTTTTCAGTTTTAGATAATTTTCTTTTCGCAGAGAAAAAATATTTTCATCTATATTCATCTGTCAATAATCAACCTCCCATTTTGTGATAGGGTAATGACTATAATCATCATAGCACTGGTTATGGACACATCTTTCTTATGTACCTTCTTACAATTTGATCAACAACATCTATTCCAAACTTTGTTTAGTTATAGTAATCTACAGAATATGGATTTTTTTAGAAACAATAGCTAGAGACAAATCAGTAGAAACAGAGCTGAGAGCTCATATTTTACTTGGTTTAACTAAGTAAATGATGAGTGCCAAGTTGTTATTCTTGAATAGCGTCGTTGTGCACGAAGGTACCTTGGAAATATTATATATCAGGAGGAATTTCTCGTTTGATACGATTGTTCCAATAGTTGTAAAAAGACGTTCGGTCATTTTCACAGGAAAGGGTCCATAAGTTGAAGCATTAGATACTCTGATAATGATTTTTCTTTAGGCCAATGACCATCTCCTCTCTATCTCCCTATTTAAACGTCGCATCCAATACTAGCCAAAACTATATACCGATTTAATCTGGTTTAAAGGGCTATGTATTGAATAAAGGGATATCGTGACTTTATTGAAAAGAGCTGCTCATCGATAGTTATAAAACTCATACCTTCCGGTTTTTTCTCAAAGGTGTCCCCATAAGCAGTGCTTTCATTTGTTCGTCAGTGAGTGTTCTTTGTAAAATGTTCACTGGTTTGGGTTGTTTGGACAGTACTAAGATATGAATGCAGTTGCTCAAATATTTTAATACAAGTATCGTGCGACCCAATTTAATCAAAAATCTAAAATGTTACCGACTAAAATTTAGGGTAAAATCAAATTTAATGAGAGTGGGATCATATAATCCGCTAGGCTTTTGGAGGTTAAAAATATAATAACTCATTCATTAATTTATGGAACATATTATATATTAAGATCGAAAAGGAGCAACCTTCAGATGAGTCGGATCTTACTCTATGTCGATTTTTATTGTTTAAAAAGACAATAATTTTCCATTCAAAGTATGATGTATTAAATAAATTATCTAATATATGATTTATAGTATTCCATATATCTAATTCCATTCAAATTACAATTCATTTTAATTTTTTTTTATTTAATATTCTGAGCAAATCGAACCCTGTCTGCTAAAAAGTAATTGATTACAAAGTTACTCAGTAGCTAAATTATTTTTCCTCAATTTATTGACATTAACTGTTATTCATTATCCACAGACTCTCACCAGATTTTGACAAGAATAGCATGATGCTGAAACGCACTCATCTCTTTGAAATGTGCAAGAAGAATATAAAGAATAAGAAAACATGCACCAATAGAGACTTCTTGAAGAGTATGTGCGAGTCCCTTCCAATCACACTCATCAAGTTCTTGAGGATAAGCTTTAGCCTTTTGGAGAACCTCCTGACGGATGATGAAGTTAACGACAACCTCCACGTTATTTTACTGTCTAGAGACCCACGTTCTGTGATGTCGTCAAGATGGAACAAGAAGAAAACTGGTTGGTGTACAGGAGAGTGTGCTAATGTTGACATTCACTGTAAAGATATGAGTGAGGATTTGACAGCTTGGCATGCTATGAGAGAAAAGTTTCCTGGTCGAGTCCATCTTCTACGGTTTGAAGACATGGCTTTGAATCCAACGACTTTCGCTGAAGAAATTTTTAAGGATCTTAACTTGGATATTAATGATAACGTGAGAAAATTCATCAACTATCGAACTGAAACAGAATCCACAATAGCTACAAGTACAGTACGTAAATCTGATACCAGAGTTATTCCTTGGACAGTTGAAAGTGACTTTAAAACTATTAATAAGATACAATTAGCCTGCAAATCAGTCATTGAAAAGTATGGTTATAAACTCACCGATACTTTGAAGAACATAACTGTCAGTGATGTTATACATCCTTTCCCAGTTACGTGAATGAATTTTTTGAGTAAGCTGAATCGTTAAGTTTTGTTATTTTTAATTTAATACTATTTTTAAATGAACTAACATTTTCGAATAGATTATGGTAATAATTGAATCTCTATTGTATCATAAATGAAACTGTTATTGATTATACAATTAGGTTTTCAATTTTTGTGACATTTTCTATCTTTCTATCGTAAATGGACCAATAAATGCCGGTGTATTATGCTTATGTGAGCGCGTGCTTTCTTGAGATGTGTGCATATCTGAGGCGGAGAGTTGATTGTGGGCGTGGCGTTATTATTGCCAAATGAGTATATGTCTGTGTGTAATGTGTACCTATTGTTCATGCATGTGAGATACAGTTGATTGTGATGGCTGAGTATAACATAAGATTATTCATGTATTTAATAATATAGTGATTTAAAAAATGTATTAAAATTATTTTATTATTAATTTGATTCAAATATCAAATACGTCTTTCAAATAGATAAAATCAATAAAAGACAAATTAAATGCTATATTTATTCGTTGTTGTGTATTATATATAATCATCCTTTATGAAAGTGGTTCCACATGTTGCTCTTAGTGATCAATATGTGATTTGAAATCGAAAAAATTAACAAGATTGGAAAAAAATCATTTCACAATCGATTTCCTTAATGGTTTAATGGATTAATAATTGTACTATAAGGAGTTTGTGAATTCAAATAAAAAAAACAAGCAGAAAAAAGGGGCATCAATGTTTTTATTGTCCTCAATGTCCGTTTTTTAGTAATTTACATGATACAGTTACAAAATGTGGTACAAATCTATACCACTATCAGCAGTTTAAACCCTGATTACATTGTGACAATGAGTAAAACAATTATACCACGGATTTTATCATGCATACGTAATCAAGAGCTGCAAGCTACCCTCACTTGATACTGAGAGGAGCAATAACGCCAGGCCTACAATAACTCTCCGCCTCAAAATAATATGCCCTTATCTCAAGAAAGCACGCGCCTCGCATAAGCATAATATACCGAATACTTATTTTTACTTAATAATTACCGGATGGAATACTCCAAATGAGAATTATAAAAACTGTGATTGCTTATGATTATCAAAATACTTTCATTGTGCTGGTATCTACACAATGAATGTATTTTGATAGTCCTAAGCCATATTAATTAATGACAATGTTCAATGAAATATTTCAATCCGGTAATTAAGTAAGAAAAATAAGTACTCATCCAGTAATTGGTTCTTTACCCTTTCAGAAGGTGAGAGTCTGAAACTAGAGAATGTAATAGACTGTAAAGTAATAAATACACTAAGCACCACACTATGTACTAGTGAACAATAAAAATAACTCAAACATTGGTAATAATATCTGTTGATAAATAAATTGTCAACATTATACACCCATAGTGTCGTGGAGAGTGAATTATCTTTTTGTGCTGCAGGATTTGGGTTCGGTTTCTGATTAAAGGCTGCTTCACACATCACCGATATCCGTCCGGGACGTCACCGGTCAGTGATTTTTTATCACTGAGGAGAGCCGGTACTGCGTGAATATGTCCTTTGAAATTAAAGTAACGATATATTTTTTGACTGACACTTAATCACTGAGAGGAGAGTGACGGAGACGGATATCGGTGATGTGTGAAGCAGCCTTAATAGCTTGATTTCCTCTTTTTTAAATTTTTTGATGCATAGATATACCATAGCACTCTACCATAATGATATTCTCAGATATGTTTCAGTTATGGGTGAAAACAATCATTATAAGAGGCTTTAGAAGTGGTATCTAGTCCCATTTGTAATTTGTTATACATAATATATAAAGTAATGTTTACAATGTTATGATATTAAAATAGTTTTTATTATAGTTGTTTTTTGTGTGTTAATTGAGTTAGTTTCAGAGTGTTAACCTTTGTGTTAGGTAAGATAATTTGTAATAGTGTTAACCTTTGTGTTAATTAAATTAATATCTGTGTGTTATTTGATATTCAGTAGAGTGCTGATTCAATGCTTTTTATTTTATATTTTTTCCACCTCTATACGTACAGAGTCCAAGTTGACTTCTTACTAATTATTTTCAATTGATATAAAAAAGAATCAAAATATTTTCCTTTGCTATCTTTACTCCAACAAAATTAAAATATTATTATGTAAATAATATACTAATTTGATGGAAAAGATTCAAACTCAACGGGAAATCCATATTATTATTAAGAGGTTATTTAAACTCAACGTCTAAGGTTTTATCAGGTTTCAAGAAAAAAATATATATATATATAATAGAAAAATAATAATAAGGTGCATAAAAATGAACAGAAAGAAGTAGACAAATAGTTATAGAGGTTGACCGTTTTTTATCGCTCCTCTATAGCTTGTTACAAATGTAAAGAAAGTAGAATTTTTCTAGAGAATGAATTTTGTCAACAGTAGCTATCCCAGGTAGCAATGAATGTTATTTAAATGTTAGAATAATATTATCCTGTAACCAAAAGTAATGTTATTTTCAATGTTAAAATAACATTATAAAAATGTTAAATTTTCAATGTTAACATAATATTACAACCGAACCTTGAAATAACATTGGGAAATAATATTGAATGTTATGTTGTAATATTAATATAACATTTAAAAAATGTTAAATAATGTTATTTTGATATTAAACAAATGTTATCTAACATTTGTTTATTACGAACAAACCTTATAATAACATTGGGATATAATATTTAATGTTATGTTGTAATATTAAAATAACATTTAAAAAATGTTAAATAATGTTATTGTAATATCAAAAAAATGTTAATATAACATTTTTTAATAATAAAAAAACATAATTTAACATTTTTTAAATGTTATATTAATATTACAACATAACATTCAATGTTATTTCCCAATGTTATTTTAAGGTTCGGTTGTAATATTATGTTAACATTGAAAATATAACATTTTTATAATGTTATTTTAACATTGAAAATAACATTACTTTTGGTTACAGGATAATATTATTCTAACATTTAAATAACATTCATTGCTACCTGGGATATGTATGTACAATTATACATACTAACATGTATGTTCAATAATAAATACCAACATGTTCAATAATACATACCAACATGTATGTTCATTAATAAATACTAACATGTATGTTCAATAATACATACCAACATGTATGTTCAATAATAATTACCATTATGTATGTTCAATAATACATACTAACATGTATGTTCAATAATAATTACCATTATGTATGTTCAATAATACATAGGTACTAACATGTATGTTCAATAATAATTACCATTATGTATGTTCAATAATACATACTAACATGTATGTTCAATAATAATTACCATTATGTATGTTCAATAATACATACTAACATGTATGTTCAATAATGAATATCAACATGTATGTTCAATAATACATACCAACATGTATGTTCATTAATAAATACTAACATGTATATTTGATAATACATACCAACATTTATGTTCAATAATTCCTTCCAATTAACCTCATGAGGGTACATCGCGGGGATATTGCTGGAAGGTTATTTTGCAATTGGTGAGGGAATTCTAGAAGACTTGAAGATTACAGGAAGGATAAACAAAAGAATGCAGGCGACAGTCGAATTCTTTATACACAACTGTCACGAGCATTCGATTTAGCATATCCTCCACTGTGTATAGGTGGCGGGGCTTCTGTCCGACTGGTGCGCACAACTTGGAGGAGGGAGTCGATTGAAGATATAATCTTTGTTTCTTACGGGTGTCATGATAATTTCTAGACATTTTTACTAAAAAACACCTAGCTAATTCACTTCACTCGCAACTTATTCAAGCACATGCAGGCTCACAGCACAAAGACGAAGGACGCACTGAAAACCGCCAAGAACGTACCACATGCATAAACATGAGTAATGAAATAATAATATTTAGAAGACCAAGTAATTAAAATAATACAATTTACTCTATGGTCTAAAACCACATGGAAAGTAACATATTGGGATAATATAGATCAATCAATTACAATGTAAATGTTGAAATCCACTTAAAACTTTATCCGTAGATGGCGCTGGTGTTACAATGAGCGCGTGAATTTTGTGTTTCAGTTACCATGTATGTACGTAGCATAACACATACGTGAGTTGCCAGTTAGTTAATTCAATGAATTGGTAACTGTTATAAATTTGAAGTGAAAAACTGTTACAAACAATATTTAATAGGTAATCGAAATTATATTTATACTTTTAATTGAAAGTGTTCTATATGTATAACGAGAGAAGAATAAAACCCATGATAAGTAAAAGATTTCAAATTAAAATAATTGGGTACTTAATTAACGTAACAGTAAAACGTATTTAAATTGAGAACTCATTTTGAATAAGTAGGTATATTGGGTAAACACCCAATTCTCGGACAAACACAGTTTACGAACAGTGGGCGTGAACCCCAGGATCCGACAGGCTTAAATTAATGAATTCTGCTTATAATAAACATTTGATTGGCCATATGATCGATAACTGTGTTATGTTCGGTAATTGGATGTTTACCCTTGTAAGATACATGGAAATCTTCACTAAATCAAAATGGAATTAGGTATATAGTGGAAACGTTTTGTAGGTATGATTTTCTATCATAATACGTATGTAAAGTTATATTTTAGTATTTATTTAAAACATTATTCAAATAGTATGTTGAATATTGTTATATTATTTAAGTATAACCTTATTATAATATATATGCATAATCTTAATATAATAAAGCTTTCGAATATTTAGTACTAATGTTATATTTATATTTTTATAAGGTTAGATTATAACATGAACTTCTAATATTATAAGCTAATGTTAAAATAATATTAATATAATAATACAAAAATAACATTCAACATAAATATAACATTCAAACATTATAATAACATTATTATAATGTTCGATTGCTAGCTGGGATAGGTTGTACCAAATTTTCAAATTTTGGTTTCATATTTCGATTTTTAATAGATTAATTAATAATAATAAACAAAAAGATAGATAGCTGAAATAGAAAGATGGTATCCAACATACAACTATTGGTCATAAAATTCATTGTCAGGTCGAGGTTTTCCACCTTTCTCCTGATGATGAATAGAAATCTTTCTATTCGAAAGCTTGAAACCTGATAAAACCTTCAACGTTGAGTTTAAATAACCTCATAATAATATACTAATTATATAATAAAAAATTAAAATTGTGATAAAATTAAAATATTATCAGAAATAGAAATGAATTTTTTTTTAATTCAAGGAAAAAAAAAAAATTCGAAGTGTAATATATTAAGTCAAGAGAGTTTAGATGAAGTGAAGGATATTTTAAATTGAAAAATAATAGATAAACCTATTTAATTTTAACCAAAATAAAGTTTAATCGTAACTTTTTTTATTCAAACTTTTCCCATTAGAATAATTTTAAAATATTTATACAATATGTATTTAATATTTAAATATATTTTAGACTATTAAATACTACCATTGAAAATGATAAATTACATTTAAATTCAGTTATTCACATTAAAAAAATAGTAATATAATGGAATGATTCAATTAATTCCAAGAACAGGTGACATTTCAGTCATGAATTGTTTTTATTTCAACCCTGCATATAATTGCATATTGCATACATAATGGTTACCATATGTGGTTTAATGGTTATAGATTAGCAATGCAGTATAAACATGTGTAATACATTTTAAATCTATCTAACCCTCATAAGAACACATAAGAAACATGTGGTTTTGACATTTTAAACCATATCAAATAAAGATTGTAATTATACCTATTTTATTTACCACATCATCACCACATATTTATAACAGGTTGCAACCTTATGCAATTTAATGTGTTCATAGCAATGTGTCAAATAATAATATATATGTAGACTTGGTGAAAAAACTGAACCACACATATTTACGGTGTCCGGACAATTCGTCTCCGATTGAAAATAAAAGAGATATAATTTATCAAGAAAATAAGTGGTTGGTATAATGCAACTTTACCTCATAATTTATCGATAATTACAAATAAAATTAATATATAAGTATATTTTATTATAATGATATTTTTATTAAAAAGGATAACACTATCATTCCACTCTTCATTGAATGGTTCTCTCAGTTTAATTCATTCAAATTTATCTATTTTCATTGACGCTTTAAATTTGAACAGAGAAGAAAATCAAGTTATTGCTAAGTTTCAATAACATTCTCAAGGTACTACAATCCATCAATAATAAAATAACGGGATAAGAATAAACATATATCCAATGTGATCAGCAATTACGATACAATTAATAAAATACCTTTTTTGAAAGCTGTTGCTCACAAGATAAAATGGTGACTAAATTTCTTTAATTTTCATATCTCAAAACTGAAATATAGTTGCCCCGAGTTCTTTAAAAATTGACATGGTAAAAATGAATCAAAGAGAAACGGTTAACATTGTGTTAAAGGTTAGTCTTGTTTCAGTGCTCAGTAAAAAAAAAATATTATGATAAAAATATAATTCTATATTCACTACTCTTATTTGTAATTTTCAATAGGTTATATTATTATATTATAAATAATATCTCCTTTATTTCCAAACGGCGAAGAATTGTCCGGGGAAGAATTGTCCGGCGACGAATTGTCCTGGCAACCATAATTACAATATTTCCATATAAAACCACTTGCAACACATATGTTATCCATTTCCAAAAAGTATATATGTATACACATGTTTCAAATGAGTAAGTAACACATGGCATACACATTAGGGTGGAGCGATTTTCAATTTTTTTGGTTTCAGATCGTAATAGTGCGGAAAAGTTGCGAATGAATCTAAAAATGATGTGTTCAAAATAAAAAAAAATTGAGAAAGG
>CANNZV010004517.1:0-39775 GCA_947561585.1 Caprella mutica
ATCAGAGAAAAGTCACTGTGATGATGTTCTATCAGAGAAAAGAGTCACTGTGATGATGTACTGTCAGAGAAAAGAGTCACTGTGATGATGTACTGTCAGAGAAAAGAGTCACTGTGATGATGTACTGTCAGAGAAAAGAGTCACTGTGATGATGTACTGTCAGAGAAAAGAGTCACTGTGATGATGTACTTAGCAGAGAAAAGAATCACTGTGATGATGTACATCTCTCTCAACAACAACAACGGAGGAGGAGGAAAAGAGAGAGATGTACATCATCACAGTGATTTCTTTTCTCTGCTAGTACATCATCACAGTGACTCTTTTCTCTGACAGTACATCATCACAGTGACTCTTTTCTCTGACAGTACATCATCACAGTGACTCTTTCTCTGACAGTACATCATCACAGTGACTCTTTCTCTGACAGTACATCATCACAGTGACTCTTTCTCTGATAGAACATCATCACAGTGACTTTTCTCTGATAGAACATCATCACAGTGACTTTTCTCTGATAGTACATCATCACAGTGACTCTTTTCTCTGATAGTACATCATCATAGTGACTTTTATCTGATAGAACATCATCACAGTGATTCTTTCTCTGATAGTACATCATCACAGTGACTCTTTTCTCTGATAGTACATCATCACAATGACTTTTCTCTGATATTACATCATCACTGTGATGATGTACTATCAAAGAAAAGAGTCACTGTGATGATGTACTATCAGAGAAAAGAGTCACTGTGATGATGTACTATCAGAAAAAAGAGTCACTGTGATGATGTACTATCAGATAAAAGAGTCACTGTGATGATGTACTATCAGAGAAAAGAGTCACTGTGATGATGTACTATCAGAGAAAAGAGTCACTGTGATGATGTACTATCAGAGAAAAGAGTCACTGTGATGATGTACTATCAGAGAAAAGAGTCACTGTGATGATGTACTATCAGAGAAAAGAGTCACTGTGATGATGTACTATCAGAGAAAAGAGTCACTGTACATGATGCTAATTTCTCAAATCACAGTTTTTATTTTTCTATTATTTTCAAATCTTACAAATTTGGCATCGTGTACCCAGACCAATTTTAAAATATCAACAAGCATTACAATTAGTAAAGTTTCTTTTTTATACTGATAATTTAGTAAACTGTCAAGAAATCATCACAGGTACACTTTTCTTTGACTGTACATTATGAAATAAGAAGAAATACTAGCCTTACATTAAAGTCTGTATGTAATATTATATTCACTCACACACAGTCAAAACACCTGCGTATGATAATAAAAAACAATTCATTTGAAAATATCAATTAGCGCATTAATTTCTACCTAGAGGACAGATGACGTCATGTCCCCCCTCACCCCTCCGTTTGTTTTCTCAGCATTTACTGTACAGTTTACTCTATGAAAACTATACAGTTGACTGTATGGGACACTGTGCACAGTGTACAGTCACTGTACAGTTTTTCCTCTCTCCGTCAATGAGAAAAAAAGGTTGTTTTAGTGCCTACAGTGAACCTACAGTCAGACTAATGGCCTACAGTGAACCTACAGTCAGACTAATGGCCTACAGTGAACCTACAGTCAAACTAATGGCCTACAGTGAATCTACAGTCAAACTATTGGCCTACAGTGAACCTACAGTCAGACTAATGGCCTACAGTGAACCTACAGTCAGACTAATGGCCTACAGTGAACCTACAGTCAAACTAATGGCCTACAGTGAACCTACAGTCAGACTAATGGCCTACAGTGAACCTACAGTCAGACTATTGGCCTACAGTGAACCTACAGTCAGACTAATGGCCTACAGTGAACCTACAGTCAGACTATTGGCTTACAGTGAACCTACAGTCAGACTATTGGCCTACAGTGAACCTACAGTCAGACTATTGGCCTACAGTGAACCTACAGTCAGACTATTGGCCTACAGTGAACCTACAGTCAGACTATTGGCCTACAGTGAACCTACAGTCAGACTAATGGCCTACAGTGAACCTACAGTCAGACTATTGGCTTACAGTGAACCTACAGTCAGACTAATGGCCTACAGTGGACCTACAGTCAGACTATTGGCCTACAGTGAACCTACAGTCAGACTATTGGCCTACAGTGAACCTACAGTCAGACTAATGGCCTACAGTGAACCTACAGTCAGACTATTGGCTTACAGTGAACCTACAGTCAGACTAATGGCCTACAGTGAACCTACAGTCAGACTATTGGCCTACAGTGAACCTACAGTCAGACTATTGGCCTACAGTGAACCTACAGTCAGACTAATGGCCTACAGTGAACCTACAGTCAGACTATTGGCCTACAGTGAACCTACAGTCAGACTAATGGCCTACAGTGAACCTACAGTCAGACTAATGGCCTACAGTGAACCTACAGTCAGACTAATGGCCTACAGTGAACCTACAGTCAGACTATTGGCCTACAGTGAACCTACAGTCAGACTACTGGCCTACAGTGAACCTACAGTCAGACTACTGGCCTACAGTGAACCTACTGTCAGACTATTGGCCTACAGTGAACCTACAGTCAGACTATTGGCCTACAGTGAACCTACAGTCAGACTATTGGCCTACAGTTGGATTTTTTATCAATTAATTAAAGTTAGGGTAAGTTTCGAGTTATCGGACGGTTTCACATTTTCGATCATATATGAAAGAATAAATATATAATGAATGATGGATAAATAAATGTATTCATTTTTAGAACTTAAAACAATTAATTCCTTTATTAATTACATTTACTTATTAATAATATTTTTTTTATCAAATTTAATATTTTATTAAATTTAATTATTTATCAAATTTTATTTATTTAATACATATATCCATTTAACTTAATACTTTCATCCGTTTAATTTAAAAGTATTTATTCAATCATATACGATTACATTTATATATCAAATTGTAAGACATGTTATGATACATATTTCAAAATGGCTAACATTTCATCTAAATGACTTACCCATTTCAAGACAGTCAGTCAGGTGTCCGTGTTTTAGGTGTGTTTACCCAGTGGTTTGTTTACATGAGTGTCCATCACTGGCTTGGATGTTTACCAGCCGCACATTTTAATACTAACATCATTCGGGAAAATCTTTCAACGAAACAAAACCTAATTAATGATCGATAAAATCAAACACCAACTGTTTATAGAATTTGATACAAAATGGCTGTATCAGATAGCTTATTTTATAGCATTTAATGCAAGCTTTCACCTTCTATAAGATATTATATTCTCCATTATCTGTAGAAAATCCTCTGGGAACATCATTGTTGTCTTAAACTAAAGTGCGGATATCGCCACGCATTTCCTAGATTGCCATCAGATACTTCTTTGACAGGAACACTGAAATGAAGTACCAATTAATTAGCCAGTTCGGATAGATAACTAAATTGATTACATTTGAATACATTCACAGGTTTATACTCGATCACTTTATCTATTTTTCACCATCTTTAACTTTAAGACAATAGGACTCATTGTCTTACTTAACCCTGCCTTGCTTAGTGTATGTGCTTCGGTTCGTAATCGTACAGATTTAGACTTTTTTTCGGTGGTAGGGTTTTAAATGTTTGAAAATAATGTAACGGGTGAATGAATATAGTGAAATATTTATTTTTTATTTTTTATAGCACGTAAATTTTAGTGATTGCTTAAACTTTATTAAGACAATTTCATTTCAATTATACATGAGTAAAAAGTAAGTTCATTTATTATTAACTATAATAAAGAAGAAGAAAAAAAGTGTACCCATAAATAAAAAAAATGATTAGAAAAAAAAAAATAATACCTGAAAATTAGGAAAAAAAAAAAAAAAAAAAAAAAAAAAAAAAAAAATAGTGATTGTTTTGTTTTTTAAGGTTAAAAGTCTTTTTGTAATAAATATACTAACTTTGGCTATATTAACTAAAATCATTCTTATACTTGACAAGCACTGTAAATAATAGAGTTATTTCAATTTACTCCATATAATCATCCACAGTATTTTCCGAAAGAGAATTCCCTTGGCGGTAAATGGCTTAAACTGAGTACTTTACATACGCTAATAACAAAGGAAATGCAGGCTATTTGCATATTCTCTATCGTTATAGATGTTAAAGGTTAGAGATAATAATTAGGTTCATGTAGGGTTACCAGACTTATTTTGTGGAAACAGGATTTTTGATAAATAAGGAGTACTAAAGTATATGTAGTTAGGGGTGATAACTATAGGGTTTGTTCTGTGTTATCGTACAGTTCCACAATTTCGATCATATGTATGATATTTTTATTAAATAAGTTAACATTTTTATTCTGTTTAATATTGTTAAAGTTAATTTTCAATTACAAATTATATTATTCTATAAATAGATTGTATCATTAAAAATGATCAAAAACACTAGGGGCTAAACCATTTAAACTATTCTCTCCTAATCTTCTATGGCCCCACTATAACTTTCCTTCTTAATCTTCTATAGCCCCACCATAACTTTCCCTCTTAATCTTCTATGTCCCCACTATAACTTTCCTTCTTAATCTTCTATAGCCCCACCATAACTTCCCCTCCTAATCTTCTATGGCCCCACAATAAATTTCCTCCTAATCTTCTATGGCCCACCATAACTTTCCCTCTTAATCTTCTATGGCCCCACCATAACTTTTAGTTAGGTATCTTCATTTCTAAAATCTTTCAACTCATATTATTTAAATTACGCTGGGAAATATTTCCATTACAAAATCTTTATTAAATTCACACATAGCGTTGTAATAAACTTTCAGAATTGACTGTGTGAGCTTAAATATTCAATAAGCGCATTCATCACTCATTGGTTTACAGTTGCTTTGTTTTTGTAGAAGTTCATCCATCAGGTGCGATAGTTCGTCTGGACGTTTCTTTCAACTGACTTCATCTGCTGTGATTGATGAGACGATAGAACAGTTAGAACGGACTGCGGTGAATTATCAGGAAAACGAACATCGTAACTCGTATTTAAATGAATTATTCAGGGAACGAACTTTGTAACTCGTATTTATTGAATTATTCAGGAAACGAACTTCGTAACTCATACTTAAATGAATTATTCAGGGAACGAGCTTCGTAACTCGTATTTATTGAATTATTCGGAAAACGAACTTCGTAACTCGTACTTAAGAGAATTATTCGAGGAACGAACTTCGTAACTCGTATTTAATTGAATTATTCGGGGAACGAACTTCGTAACTCGTACTTAATTGAATTATTCAGGAAACGAACTTCGTAACTCGTATTTAATTGAATTTTTCGGGGAACGAACTTCGTATTTCTTACTTAATTGAATTATTCGGGGAACGAACTTCGTATTTCTTACTTAATTGAATTATTAAGGAAACGAACTTCGTAATTCGAACTGAGTAATCCGTATTGAAGATCAAATAAGTTAATACTCAATTTTAAACGTCTTGATATATATTTTTTTTGTTCATTTTTAAGAAACGAAATCTTGGTGATAGTAAGACACTCTAAGAACAATGGGCATTGTTGTGAAAAATCACGACCCACCTTCCTAATACAGTATAGATAACTACGGTTGTGACAATATGCTTTTAAATCATAGATCTTAAGAATATCACAGACGAAATGAAATGGTATCGAATACTATATATCGCTGGTGTAGAACCATTCAATACTCTTTAAAGCATATTGTCACAACCCTCTGGGTAACTAAATATATGTGTCAACTAAAAACATAAATACCAGCCCAATGAAATATATTATTGATATTAAAGTTTTAATATAATTTGTGTATAGGGTATGTATTGCATAATTTGTTTATACAATTATTATATAATTATTGAAAAGTAGTAACTTAATTATTGTATTAAAAATTTAACTTGCTTGAATTTTGTAACTTTTTGTCACAAAAAAATTCATTTTATAAAATCTACGATTTTTTTGCCACATTTTTTAAATGAATATAATTATGATATAATTTTTTAATTTGAAATGAATGTATCTAAAGAGATTATGTTTCTGTTGAAACTAAAAAGAAGGAATGAATAGAAAATATTAATTATTAATATGAAACTCTTGTTATTTAGTTAATAATTACAATAATTTGAACGAGCAAACACTGATTATTTATTGAACATTATTTTGATCATTTTCATTCATGTTCTTGAGATGTTAAGAGACACGAAATATGTCAGCGACAGTTTAGTAAATCATGTTAGGTTTCATTTTAATTTACATTTCGCATTACAATGTTCCAAAGAATACTTTATGGGAGAAACAGAGTCAAAGGATAAAAAAGTTGCTTTGAAGTGGCATCCATGTTTGCTAAGATGAGATTTGTGTTTTCTGAAGTTTTGGTAGATGCAAAAATTGAGACAAGATCTTCTTCTTCAAACTGGTTTTAAGTTCTACTGAATGAATTAAAGGTTATTAAAATTGCAACAGAAACTTGATCGATTTGGGATGTTCAAGAGGTTATAGTAATTTATTTAACTTTTACTTTTTATTACCATAACCAGATGGAAAATCTAAAAAGATGGGTAATGGTGTTGGATTTTAATATTTTTTGTTTGTTGGATTTTTGAAATATTTTCTGGTAGTTGATTTTTTAATATTTTCTGGTAGTTGATTTTTAATATTTTCTGGTAGTTCATTTTTTTAATATTTTCTGGTAGTTGGATTTTAAATTTTTTGGTAGTTCATTTTTTAAATATTTTCTGGTAGTTGGATTTTAAATTTTTTGGTAGTTTATTTTTTAAAATATTTTCTGGTAGTTGATTTTTTAAATACTTTTTGGTAGTTGATTTTTTAATATTTTCTGGTAGTTGGATTGTTTAATTATTTTTTAATAGTTGATTTTTAAATATTTTCTGATATTTGATTTTTTAAATATTTCCTGGTAGCAGCTTTAAAATCACATTACTAAAATAATAAAATTTAAAAAATAACAATCATCTTTTCAGACGTGTTAAATTGACGTGTTCTTAGATATATCTAAATTAAATGTTATATTATAATATATAATTGAGGTCTCAAATGCTTCCTACAGTATACGATTTTCTCTCAACGGAAATGGTACGATGATGAGTGGTAGATGTGCTTCTCGTAATTCATTATGCATTTCCTTAGTATATATGCAATTACATGAATTAAAAAAAACAATGGCATACATCTGTAGAATGCTAATGAGTTTGATTTGACTCATAATTTAGGTTTTCAGTTTGTCCCAAAACAGGCTCAAAAATGTGAGTCAATTTGACTCATCCTAAAATTTTACCCAAGAATAAGAGTCAAATTGACTCTAATTCATAGTCAGATAGACTCAAGAAAAATGACTCCAATATTGGAGTTTTGCAGCCTTGACTCAAGCGATGAGTCAGGTTGACTCGCAGTTTTTCTCAGTGTACGATCGATGATATGGTGCTAAATAATGAATCGTTATTTATCATCATAAAAACTATTATCATTCGTCTTTCGTCGGACACTACTAACGTTGATATCTAGCTTTATTATCTTTTACGATAAAATACTAAGCTAGGTATCAATATTAACCGTAATGGACAAAGATAAACGGTTTGCGGATTTTAACTTTAACTTGTTTTTAATATTTAAATGCGTCTATAAAATCATATAAGATAAAAACATTGGAATTTTTAGGCCTAAAATAAATTACATTTAAACGTTCAGGAAAATATTTTCTTTTCGAACATGAGATAATTTTTTGAGAAGAAATTTCTATATATATATTTCTTTTGAGAAATATTTAAAATATGATACTTTTTCAAATTTTTCTAAAAAATTCCTATTCAATAAATACTTTAGGTTAAGATTATTTTATCGATAAAAGAGTTAATAATTTATTATCTTTAAATGTGTATATTTTAGGATAGTTACAGCTGTACAATTGACCAAAGTTACACCTCTTTACAATACTGTACGTACAGCTTTACAATACAGCTTTACAATACTGTACGTACAGCTTTACAATACAGCTTTACAATACAGCTTTACAATACTGTACGTACAGCTTTACAATACAGCTTTACAATACTGTACGTACAGCTTTACAATACAGCTTTACAATACTGTACGTACAGCTTTACAATACAGCTTTACAATACTGTACGTACAGCTTTACAATACTGTACGTACAGCTTTACAATACAGCTTTACAATATTGTACGTACAGCTTTACAATACTGTACGTACAGCTTTACAATACAGCTTTACAGTACAGCTTTACAGCACAGCTTTACAGTACAGCTTTACAGCACAGCTTTACAGTACAGCTTTACAGTACAGCTTACAGTACAGCTTTACAGTACAGCTTTACAGTACAGCTTTACAGTACAGCTTTACAGTACAGCTTTACAGTACAGCTTACAGTACAGCTTTACAGTACAGCTTTACAGCACAGCTTTACAGTACAGCTTTACAGTACAGCTTACAGTACAGCTTTACAGTACAGCTTTACAGTACAGCTTTACAGCACAGCTTTACAGTACAGCTTTACAGTACAGCTTACAGTACAGCTTTACAGTACAGCTTTACAGTACAGCTTTACAGTACAGCTTTACAGTACAGCTTTACAATGCTGTACATACAGCTTTACAGTACAGCTTTACAATACTGTACGTACAGCTTTACATTACAGCTTTACAATGCTGTACACTGCTCTAGCTGAGTAGAATATTTCAATTGAGATTATTTTGTCTGTAAGTGGTTCAGACGTGTTATTATTGCCTGTGTAATTGCACACGGTGTGAACTATTAGGGCTGTCAGCCGCTATTACTGCGCTGTTACTGCGCTATTATGCAAGCTATTACTTACTATAAAACAATAGCAGAGAGAGAGAGAGCTAGAGATATGGTGAATGGAGAGCTAGAGATATGGTGAATGGAGAGCTAGAGATATGGTGAATGGAGAGCTGTAATAATGGTGAATGGAGAGCTAAGATATGGTGAATGGAGAGCTAAGATATGGTGAATGGAGAGCTAAGATATGGTGAATGGAGAGCTAGAGATATGGTGAATGGAGAGCTAGAGATATGGTGAATGGAGAGCTGTAATAATGGTGAATAGAGTCAAATACTATAAATAGAAAAATGAATATAGCAAAATTACAATTTCCAGTTGTGAATTAATTAGTGAATGGAAATTTCAAAAGGTTAATATCAAAAGTATATCAAAACATGACCATTGATATCTATTAAAATATCAGTGTTTTCTCCCTAATTAATATTTTCGTGCTCATACTTTGATACGATTTTTAATTTCTTCCCAAAAAAATATTAGCATAATTAGAATAATTTTTATGATGTATTTTTCAATCCTTTCAATTTGTTTAAGTTTCTTCCAAACACAGTCTGTATTTTCAGATTTCCAAAGAATTCAAATTATAGCAATTTGTTTCTCATTTTAACCCTTGCCCTCCTGACGGCATCTGCAGTAGTCATGTAATTGTATGCTATTACAACAGGCTAAGCATGGAACATGACGGATATATCCGCTTTAGGTCCCGCATGTGTAAATGTATTTCTGTATAGTTATTAACTACACTGTGTTATTGTGACTCTAAAAAAATGATAAGATGCTTTCTAAGAAAAAACATAAACAAAAAATTACTAAAATTGAGTCTCAGGAGGGAATGGGTTATTAAATAGAACCATCAAAATATAGTTATTTATTAAATAGAACCATCAAAATATAGTTATTTATTAAATAGAACCATCAAAATAAAGTTATTCATTAAATAGAACCATCAAAATAAAGTTATTTATTAAATAGAACCATCAAAATAAAGTTATTTATCAAATAGAATCATAAAAATAAAGTTATTCAGTAAATTAAATCATCGAAATAAAGTCAGTTTGATATGAATCTGGTAAGTGACTCAGTAGATGAAGTACGAGTCATATTACGTCTCTTTCCACCCTATTTATTATTTTAATGGTACTATGAATAGTAACGAGGCTTGCCATCGCTAACTAAAGAAACCACCCAGACGAAAAATTATAACCAACACATCGTCTACTATCGTCCAATATTGATAATATTTTATCGTAAACTGTCATAATTTAGGATATTATCACTGGTATCTTTTATCTGAAATGTCCGACGAAAAACGAAGACATCTAATTTATGATTGAAATTTCGTCGAGTCAATCAATATTCATCTTTTTTTTCAACAATTTAAAATTGAAAACAATATTTTCCCATTAAAAAATAACTTTTATAAAATAACTCTTTAAAACTGACTGTAGCAATTTCCGACTGGGCTTCTCACCCACCGAGCCCAGCCAGCGTTTTTTTCCGCTTCCCAGAAGGGCGATATCGTACGTCTAATTACTAACAGCAGAAGTGTCGTGGCGCTTATCTACGCGAGGAAACCTCTTGGTGGTAACATTAGCGACTATTTAGGCCCACAGCTGTTAAAATACATCATCGTGCAGACTTCAAAGGTTTAAACTTTTTCGATAGGTAAACGGAAACCTAAGTTTGTGACATTAGGTAATAAAACGTTAGGTATGGGTTACTTTGAATAAATAAACATTAATAGTTATTAAAATCATTAGGCATGTTGGTTTGACTATTAAATAAACATTGAATAGAGTTAAAATTTATTCAGAAATTACAATCTTGAAGAGACATGAATTAAATATAAATATATTTTACAATTCAGAATTTTACATATAGAGATATTTCTATCATTCTGATTGCTTCAATATGTTTTTTTTTAAATATTATACTATATACTATGTTCATAGTCAGAAATAATTAACATTAATAAATAATATCCCTTTTTCTCGGTATAGTGACTATACTATAGTGTATACTATCCCACAGAAGGCGAAAGAAAAAATATGATATTTGATGCTAAAAAATGTAAGTGAGATACCTATCTCATATCCTAATTGTAAGGAGTTTAATGCTTAAATATGTATTTTATAAGATATATAAAGATAATTAGATATTTAATAATTTAACGGCTAAATATTACATTTCAAATAATTAAAATAATTTTTTTAGTTCAAATTCACATTTTGTACATACATTTTTTTATTTTGATAATTTATTTTTAAACTCAATTGTTTTGATCGAAGTATTTTCCTTGCAAAACAACCACCAATTGTTGTAATAAAATGAGCATATAAGAATTACACATATTTGACTTATTAATGGTACCTAATGAATAATGATTGCATATACTTTAGATAATATATATATTACTTCCTATGTATAATTACATATAATCATGATAATTCTTATCCGAATACATCTGTAGTTTCATTAAAACCTATAAAATAAATTCTATAATAAGAGCGGCTTCTGTTTCTATGTCCTTCACACTAACTTAATAATACGCTTAGTAATATTCTGCCATCAGTTAAATATATGGTTTCAATCAGAATACAGTAACATAAAGGCTATGGTAACTAGCAGACGATGCAAAAATATGACGTCACCAAGCCGTCACATTTCTTGTTTGTGACCGAGCGGCTCATAATTCCCCGTTTTTGCATGTAATTATCGAAATGTTTAAAGTCATTTCATAAGGATTTCATGTAAAAGAAAAGCGAAAATGGCGATTGAACCTCAAAGTTGAATATATATATATAATTCAGGTGTGTTTTTATTGTTCATTTCTTTTACTTATCTATAAAAAATAGGGTCTTGAACATATGCTACCTAGCAGCTTGAACTAGTGCTAGTTAACTGCAAATCTCTAGTTCCTATGAATAACAATTAAGAAATAAAAAATGGAAATACAATTTAACCAATGCCTAGTTAGTAATTGACAAGAAAAAAAATAAACTTCTGTAGTGCGTAAGTTTAAGTAGGTAGTCCCAGGTTTCAAAGTGTGGTCAGAGTCGCCAGTCCACTGGAGACTTTCCTAGAATAAATCTAAGTAAAATATCTAATTAATAAAAGTTTCATCTGTAGATATACTTCTATTATTGATACAATTATAGTCAAAAAATTGAATCGTAACGATTAAAAATGAACTAGTTATTAACCACAAAACATATTATTCTCGTACCTATCAATTTAAGATTTCCCAGTTACGCCGTGGTCACGTCAAAGTAGCTTCTATCAGCTGATTGCCATACCCTATATGTTACTGTACCCTTGTTTAAATAACTATAAATTATTTATTCTGTTGAAAATATTGGAGTAACAGCGGAGGAGGGGATAATAATTATTACATAGATTGATTGTTTACTACATTGTTTACTGTAGTGTCAATAAAATTAAACATTTTTAACGGTACACGTACACTAGTAAGGATAAAATACAAGATTTGTTCTTACTCATACAACCTAGAATATAATTACTAAGAAATTTTGTGTATCATGAGTCATGACTCCGATACTAAACTTTCAGAGTAAACTCTGTATTTTATCAGCAGATGGTGTTTTTTTAATATAAAACATCTCTTTTCAATCTACGGTTCTAGCGAGGTGAACTGTGAAGTCCTGTGAAGACCAGTGAAGTCCTGTGAAGCTCTATGAAGTATTACGAAGTGTTGTGAAGCTCTATGAAGCTTTAAGAAGTCCTGTGAAGTCTTGTGAAGTTCTATGAAGTCTTGTGAAGTCCTGTGAAGTTCTATAAAGTCTTGTGAAGTTCTATGAAGTCCTTTGAAGTTCTATGAAGTCCTGTGAAGTTCTATGAAGTCATGTGAAGTTCTATGAAGTCATGTGAAGCTCTATGAAGTCTTGTGAAGCTCTATGAAGTCTAGTGAAGATATATGAAGTTCTATGAAGTCATGTGAAGTCCCATGAAACTCTGTGAAAACCTATGAAGACCTGTGAAGTTCTACAAATTCGTATGAAGTCCTGTGAAATCTTGTGAAGTTCTTAAAAGTCCTGTGAAGTCCTGAGAAGTTCAATGAAGTCATTGAGAGTCTGATACACAGCAGAAGGTGGTGGAATAGAGTCGAGAAAGCTCTAGAATGTGTTCCCTTGTTTCACCTCTTGAGAAACCAACTTAATTTGCGTCAAAATGATAAGAAAACAGGATATTCTACGGTTTAAAAGATGCTGTTATGTATACTTATACGTGTTCTTAGGTGTTTGGTTTGTATTATGCATATACGGTTTCAATTGGTATTAATGCACGCAAAATGATAAGAACATGTTGGGAATAAATTATTATTTTGTTATTTTAGTCGAATTGATTTGAAATGTAAAAATTTCATAACATGTTCCTAGATTAATACTAGAAAATAGTAAAAATCCAACCACTAGAAAATATTAAAAAATCATAATACTAAAAAATACTCAATATACAGACTTACTAAAAACTATTATAAAATCCAACTACTAGAAAATACTAAGAAAATTGAACCATACAATAATTCAAGTTACGAATCTATATAATATAAGTGTGTTTTCAATAAATTGGTCAAACAATAACATTCCAAGTATTCAAATTATATTATAAATGTAGCCACTCGATTTGTATTCTTAAATAATCATAAATCAAAATATTCAACAAAATTGAAGACTATATAATTTCAGTCGGTGTACCAAGGTTCTTAAATCTGCAATGGTGTACCAAGGTACACTGTACATCAAGTCTGCAATGGTGTACCAAGGTACACTGTACATCAAGTCTGCAATGGTGTACCAAGATACACTGTACATCAAGTCTGCAATGGTTTACCAAGGTACACTGTACATCAAGTCTGCAATGGTGTACCAAGATACACTGTACATCAAGTCTGCAATGGTTTACCAAGGTACACTGTACATCAAGTCTGCAATGGTGTACCAAGATACACTGTACATCAAGTCTGCAATGGTTTACCAAGGTACACTGTACATCAAGTCTGCAATGGTGTACCAAGATACACTGTACATCAAGTCTGCAATGGTGTACCAAGGTACACTGTACATCAAGTCTGCAATGGTGTACCAAGATACACTGTACATCAAGTCTGCAATGGTTTACCAAGGTACACTGTACATCAAGTCTGCAATGGTGTACCAAGATACACTGTACATCAAGTCTGCAATGGTGTACCAAGGTACACTGTACATCAAGTCTGCAATGGTGTACCAAGATACACTGTACATCAAGTCTGCAATGGTGTACCAAGGTACACTGTACATCAAGTCTGCAATGGTGTACCAAGATACACTGTACATCAAGTCTGCATTGGTGTACCAAGGTACACTGTACATCAAGTCTGCAATGGTGTACCAAGATACACTGTACATCAAGTCTGCAATGGTGTACCAAGGTACACTGTACATCAAGTCTGCAATGGTGTACCAAGATACACTGTACATCAAGTCTGCAATGGTGTACCAAGGTACACTGTACATCAAGTCTGCAATGGTGTACCAAGATACACTGTACATAAAGTCTGCATTGGTGTACCAAGATACACTGCACATCAAGTCAAATTAGTGTACCAAGATACACTGTACATAAAGTCTGCAATGGTGTACCAAGATACACTGTACATCAAGTCTGCAATGGTGTACCAAGATACACTGTACATCAAGTCTGCAATGGTGTACCAAGATACACTGTACATCAAGTAAAATTAGTGTACCTCATTCTGTTTCTAGGTACAGATTACAATCTCGGTTAGATGAATTGTAGTGAGTCTCATTGTACTGGCGTGTTCTACCTCTCTAAAGTGATGGTAATGTCTCGGGTTGTGACAATGTGCTTTGAAAACCATAGATCCCAAAAATATTTTAGACGAAGAGAATTAAAGAGTATTGAAGCATATTGTCACAGCCCTATAATAATACTGATCTAATGTGATGGTAATACCCATCTAATGTGGTGGTAATACCTATCTAATGTGATGGTAATACCTATCTAATGTGATGGTAATACCTATTTAATGTGATGGTAATACCTATCTAATGTGATGGTAATACCTATCTAATGTGATGGTAATACCTATCTAATGTGATGGTAATACCTATCTAATGTGATGGTAATACCTATCTAATGTGATAGTAATACCTATCTAATGTGGTGGTAATACCTATCTAATGTGATGGTAATACCTATCTAATGTGGTGGTAATACCTATCTAATGTGATGGTAATACCTATCTAATGTGGTGGTAATACCTATCTAATGTGATGGTAATACCTATCTAATGTGATGGTAATACCTATCTAATGTGATAGTAATACCTATCTAATGTGGTGGTAATACCTATTTAATGTGGTGGTAATACCTATTTAATGTGGTGGTAATACCTATCTAATGTGATGGTAATACCTATCTAATGTGGTGGTAATACCTATTTAATGTGGTGGTAATACCTATTTAATGTGGTGGTAATACCTATCTAATGTGATGGTAATACCTATCTAATGTGATGGTAATACCTATTTAATGTGGTGGTAATACCTATCTAATGTGATGGTAATACCTATCTAATGTGGTGGTAATACCTATCTAATGTGATGGTAATACCTATCTAATGTGATGGTAATACCTATTTAATGTGGTGGTAATACCTATCTAATGTGTTGGTAATACCTATTTAATGTGGTGGTAATACCTATCTAATGTGGTGGTAATACATAACTAATGTGATGGTAATACCTATCTAATGTGATGGTAATACCTATCTAATGTGATGGTAATACCTATCTAATGTGATGGTAATACCTATTTAATGTGATGGTAATACCTATTTAATGTGATGGTAATACCTATCTAATGTGATGGTAATACCTATTTAATGTGATGGTAATACCTATTTAATGTGATGGTAATACCTATTTAATGTGATGGTAATACCTATCTAATGTGATGGTAATACCTATCTAATGTGATGGTAATACCTATCTATTGTGATGGTAATACCTATTTAATGTGATGATAATACCTATCTAATGTGATGTAATACCTATCTAATGTGATGGTAATACCTATCTAATGTGATGGTAATACCTATCTAATGTGGTGGTAATACCTATCTAATGTGATGGTAATACCTATCTAATGTGATGGTAATACCTATTTAATGTGGTGGTAATACCTATCTAATGTGATGGTAATACCTATCTAATGTGGTGGTAATACCTATCTAATGTGATTGTAATACCTATCTATTGTGATGGTAATACCTATCTAATGTGATGGTAATACCTATCTAATGTGATGGTAATACCTATCTAATGTGATGGTAATACCTATCTAATGTGATGGTAATACCTATCTAATGTGATGGTAATACCTATTTAATGCAAGGTTAAGTAAAAACAAATTTAAAATTTATGACTATATTATGCGACATATCACAAAATCTACTAAAGTCTTTTATTTGCTTTACAATCTAGTACACTATTTTCATTAATCTCATTAACAATATATTTAAAAAATTTAATGCTAATTTTTGTCCTCAGTTTAAATTAATCACAACATCATGTTTAGTCTTTGAAAAAAAAAAAATGACAAACCTTATTTACCTATCAATTTTAAAAGGTTTAATAGAAAATATTTAAATATGTGACTATAGACGAAAGTTAAAATTGATATATTTATGAAAATTAGGGATATGACTAAAAAAGGAACGTACTTAACTCTGTATTTGTATTGAATAAGTAGAGGGTGAGAACCGCTGACGCAGTGGTTTTCTCGCGAGTGGAAGGTGTCAACTTGTTCGTAGGTCTTAGGTACCAAGTCACTGTGTAACTTTTGGCAAAGTTGACACCAAGAGATCTGGTTGTAGTTTGCCGGTTTGTGACGTCTGTAGTAGCACAAACTTTCGTACTTTGGTTTCCACCTATGAATTAGAAAATATATTAACTTAAAACAGGTTTTAAATGGGTCTAGGACATTTCGTCCGCGCACAACTCGTCCACGGACATTTCGTCCGTGGACAATATACGTGGATTCAAAACATACTGTTGAACTCTTCTTTAGTGAATGTGGAGTACTCTCTATAGTGAACAAATTTTCTTTAGTCTGTCATGAATGGCCATCAGTTTTAGAAAACTAATAGCCATTCATGACATACTAAAGAAATTTTTTTCACTATACGGGGTAAGGTCTCTTACTTAAAACCTAGTAGTTGAAGAGTATAACCCTATCGCTATCCTCTAAAACTGCAAGTAGCGTTAAAAAAGTGATAAACATGGTAAAAATTCATATATAGATTAAAAAATAAAATTTAAATTTAAGATGTTTACCAAAAATATTCATTGTAGGCAGTATCGTTGTTATTTAAATACACGAGATAATCCGCTAAATCTTTCGCTGTTTCAAAGTCCATAACATTGATATAAGAATGAGGAGGAGCAACTTGGTGGTATGGTCCTAGTCCGTAAACAACCGGGATGATGTTAAACCTGGAAAATTAAAAAAATATATTTAGAAGATACAGTTTCCTAATATTAGTTTATTTTCAAATGTCATGAATTTGTTGGCGTGTACCCAGACCAATTTTAAAAATCTACAAGCGTTACAATTAGTTTAAGGTCCTCTCCAAGCAATTTTTGTATTGTTTTTATCAATAAGGCTAATGTTTCTTGATGTAAACCTCATCAAATTTGATGGCATGTTTTAATTTGATATGCTTTTAAATAATTTTATTATCAAAACTCTACAATACTAATTTTCAGTTCGAAGAAAAAGAACGTACTCTGATTGTTTTGAATGTCAACTAGGTAGGTTTAATCAATGGATCTTAATTATTCCTGTTAAGGTATAAAATTGGAAAAACTTACTGTAGAAAGAAAATCATTTAAATTCTAAGTGCTGGCCAAACATGCATCTTTTGTTCAAAAAATTCAAATTTGGAATCAAAACGAAAAGTGTACAATCTTTTTCTTCTGCGCCAGGCTAGTGATCCGTACGGTTGTTGCAAACAGTGTATTAAAAACATTAAAGGTATATAAAAAAATATGTACAGAACCGAATTTCACGCAGTTTGCAGAATAATGATCCTAGAGTCCTAGACCTTAGTTCTATAATATTATGTTATAAACTAATTTTTTGCCATGTACCTGGAGAGGATCTTTAAGTTTCTTTTTAGAAATGTTAAATTTGAAACCAGAGAAAAAACCATTGAAGAAGCCTTTTTCTTCAACTGCACACTGAACAAATTTAGATTTCAAAGATTATCTCATAAGAGTCACCTAGCTACCATGAAGAACTTCTCTGTGATGTAGTCTTTGCACAAGGAATTCTCAAATGCGAAGTAGAATTTGTACTTCTTCTCTACCATCTTCAGAATGTGGTCTGGATTTTGGTCATCATCTTTCTGATAAACATTCAAACCGCATTTGCCGAAAATGTCAATATCGATATACTGAAGAAGGTTATTAACAACTCTGTAGAATTTTTAGAAGGATTAGTAACATACCTACTATCTATGAAATTCGCAACGTGTAAATGATCAACTGGATTGGATTATATGTATATTAAAAACTTTCAAAACTAGGTTGCGTTTTAGGAAAAAAAATCCTATCAAATTACTAGAATTTAATGCTGATTTTAACTATTTACTAAAATTATAATATCTCTTTTTGCTGTATATTTTATTTCGAGCTTTCAGCAAACCTAATTTAAAAACAAATTTATCAATTTTATACTACCTACATGTATGTTTCCATTTCTATATTTCAGAACAGTATGGACCTTTAAGGCTGTTTCACACATATCAGTGATCCGTCCTGGACGGAACCGGTCCGTCTCCTCTCAGTGATTCAGTGTCAGTGAAACAATATATCGTTACTTTAATTTCTACGGACGCATTCACACAGTACCGGCTCCTCTCAGTGATAAAAAATCACTGACCGGTGACGTGCCGGTCGGATCCCTGTCAGGTGTGAAGCAGTCTTTAAGATTATTGCTTCCTGGGCATCCAAAGGAACTATTGAATATATTTCCTATATTGAACCAAATAGGAAAAATCTATAGATTTCATTTAACGATGATAGCTTATCTAAACTAGTAATAAATTAAGAATATCGTTTTTAACTTGTAAGAACTTATTCCAACGTGTCATAGATAATAAGATCACATTACCCCGGAGCCTGGGGAGGCCCTTTAAGTTTCTTTTTACAAATGTGAAATTAGAAAACTGTGAAAAAAACATTGAAGAAGCACTTTCTCTAACTCTAAAGTGAACAAATTTAAATTTCAAAGATTTAGATAGATATAAATAGCTCACCCTTCTCTGTTTCCTATGGTGCCACAATGCGAGGCGAACCAAACAGCCAGTTTGGTTTTTCCAAGAGCATAGTTTCCGGGTCTTGAAGTTAACGGAGTTTTCCGATGGACAAAGAAGCCATATCTAAAAGAGACGAGATCTGAAAGATGGAACTAGAGATTTGTCTAAAGTTTAAAATTAAAGGAAAAAACACCTATATTACAATAATAAAAAAGCAGGACATACATAAAAAAAGTTGTCTACTATAATAATAGAAAAGTAAAAAAAAATTAATATCAATCTTAGGTAAAATATCCCTTAATTTGTTAAAATACTCTACTTACGGATTGTATATATCAGAGTGTTGAGAATAGCTAAAAGTATAGTTGAAGATATTCCTGTACTTCTTCATGTCCAGGTAGACATGGTTTGGTGATTCCATCGCAAAGTAAACCATTCGAGTGTGAGCAGATCTGAAAGATTGAATGAATTTGAATAAAATGGTATTAAAAAATCAATGTATATTTACTAGCTACTAAGAGACCAAATTATGATGGAGGTATTGAAAATAAGATACACTTCTTATGTTCCCATGATCCGGAGCACCGACAGTTGGGCCCAAGACAATTGAGCCCAACTGCCGGTCCATGTAATTGTCCCACTATACTTTTTTCTCTTTGTAAGCCAAACTAAGAAATGTGAGGAGAAACACTACATAAAATCATTTAACATTCCAAAACGGAAGTTATGCAGGGCAGAGAAGATTAATATGTGACCTTACTTCATCGTCCACAGCTCCAACATAACAGACTTGAATCACATAAACTGAAGTGATTCAAGGAAGTTTAAACTTCCTCTTAAAAGAATAAACTAATTCAAAGCGTACATTTTCTGTGGAAGAACGCCATTGTTGAATTGACTTCTAACGTTCCAGATGATCGCATCGGCTTCTTCAGGTCTCACCAAAGCCCTGTTGCTGGTGACGAAGCAGTTCACCACTGGACATTTGTCGCGTTCGAAAGGTTTCATCCCTTCACCAAATGTGAAGTCTAGGGTTCTGTCAAACTGTCAAAACAATAATATGGTAGCACTAAAAAAGATTAGAATGACAAGAAATTATAAGTTCCAAATGATATAAAAAAGAATAAATAAATTTGTGTAACCATTTAATAACCAAACTGAATGGTATCCAGAAAACTGCCTGGCAAAAAATTCCCAAAGTGGAAAACTGCCAGGCGGAAAATTGCCAGTCACTTACTTCATATATGTGTTTTATGTCTTTTTGCAACATCATTTGGTTATATAAACACATTCTAACAACATTTTCATTTATAAGAAAATGGCGTTTACCTTTCGTTCAAAAGTTGAGGGGGATACTATTTGCTAAGTTAACCGTAATGTAGTATTTACATCCGCTAGTTTGTTGTATTACCTGCTTCATGATTGTTTAATGACCTGGCAGGTCAATTAAATGACAATATTTTAACTGTGCATTATCGGTATATTTCAAATTAAATTAAAGAATTTATATGTTCTTAGAACGTCTTTATAACCAAATAATGTTTCAAAAAGTGACTGACAGTTTTTCGATTAGGCAGTTTTCCTCCGGGCAGTTTTGCCTGTACCAGTCTGAAAATGAGTATCTAATCCCGTACATGGAGGGTGGCCTTATTTTGGGACAGCAATCTGTAGATGTGGCACATCAGCAAAGTTAAAGTTGAGCAACCGTGTACGGGTTAAGTAAATTATGAATCAATCTAACCTTTAGACTGTATGACCAATCATGACCTGTTTTAACACTCCAGTACTGAGAACCTAATTAAATGTCCGAGTATTGCGACGTTGCTATAAATGAACTCACGTCGTTGAAGTAGAGGATTTTTTTTAACCGGGAAGATGTAAAATTGGAAATACGCAAATTATCCCACCGCCTGAGAGGAAAAAATACTGTTATTGAAACCTATAAAAATGTACTAAATAATGGGTTATTTCCTTTAAAAAATATTGAAAAATAATTATCACTAAAACCAGTAATATATACAAAAATGAATTATTTCTAAAAAAAATCCATAAGATTGAAAAATTATTGTTATTGAAAGTAATAATAGTATACAATAAAATGGGTTATTTTAAATATTAATTGATAATTTATTTACAAGAGCATAAAATCAAATCATGAAATAAGTATTTAGTGAAAAATAAATGTACATTTTAAAAGCAAAGGAGTTGAAAAATTATCCTTTATTTATTCCCCCGTACAGTTACGTATTTCTGTACACCACATTAAATGTTGAATTCGCGAAAAACTGTTTCTTTATTATTAAAAGTATTTAAGCAATTATAGTAAACACTCACTGTGGCACGTTCAGTATATTTATGTTCAGCGTAATTTGCTGATTTCCACAATCTCTAGAATGAGCTGCGCCTTTTAAAACCCATATGACCCCATCATTTTATTCATAACGAAATCGAATACTATGGTATATGTGTATCAGTAGCCCCCCCCCCCCGAAACCCCCTGTCAGGTCAGTAATTAAACAACTATGAAGTGTGCAGTACAGCGAAACAAGAATTGAATCACGATTACTTTGAATTCTCAACATAAATGGTCGTTATGTAGGTTGGTGTATCCGCTAGTTTGTTGTACTGCACACTCACACGCATATATCCTAGTAGTCTATTTCATAATAAATAAAATATAGGCACTAACGCCCACTCGGCATTAAGTGGTTAAAGTGGTTTAAAGACGCGCATCACATGCTCGCGATTGCTCGAGATTGCGAAAATAGGAAAATGGCGCGGAACATTTAAATTATAAGTACGCAACTTTTCCTATTTTTACTCACCTCACATGGCCGGTATCGCCTAATGTCAGAGTATCCAACAGCTTCTTCGTTGTTGATTTACTTGCAAGATTCCCCCGCCAGCGTAAAGAGCCTTTCTGTGAAATAGTCACAATTAGTTTCAATTCGTAAATACACAAAAAAACCTAATAAATAAGATTTAGGTATATTGAATTGATGAAAATACAGGAACGTGTCTGAACTTGTTCCATCGTGTCTGAACTTGTTCAATCATTTCTAAACATGTTTAAATGTTTCTATAAGAACAATCACTACATTGGTGATAATTTTAAATAGACTCCTTTAAAATTCTTAGCTTCAATATTAATTTTTTCCATATAATGCAGAGACTAATCAAAGATCCTCTAAAGTTTACTCCATAAAAAAAATAGTCTAGAAAACTAATTCTTGAGGCCTCCTAGAAGAAACGGATGAGCTGTTGCAAGCATTCTATCAATTTGCAAGAAAGATCTTCATTTAACATGGTGAGAGGATTTTCATGGTGGAAGTTGTCATCAATTGTCAGAATGATAAGGGTTATGCTCGTAGCTTTCAGGATTTGTGTGTAATTGCCTAAAGCCATTTGAGAAACAAAAAACCGGTTTTCTTCATGGTAGGTATAGGCTTTTGTTCCATCGAATGGGACAAAATCTCATTTGATGATGAAGGAATAAAAGTCAACTGTCTTGCTTATCTGAATATGATACATGAAAGAGTTCTTCATTGGTTCACTGAATCATTTGGAGCCAACTTCATCTTCACTTATGACTCAAAAATATTGCAAATATAACTTCGAGGGCTTTTTGAGAGAGTATGTATGGCCACCCTCAAGTCCTGACATAACTCCTATAGACTTCGCAATGTGGTCAATCTTGGAAAGAGAAGTTTCAACTTGTTCTTACCCAAATCTAGACTCCATAAAGACAGCCTTTTGTTCTTCTTCGGTGAAGTTGGGCGAAAAAAATATAGTGCGGCGTTCTTGTGCTTAGTAACAACTCGTGTTAAGAAAATGTTTAAAACTAGGGGCGGTCATTTCGAAATTTGATTTTACTTTGGTTCTGAATTCAGCACTCAATTGTTTTCTTTTTATTCTTCTAGTTTTAATTAAATTAAATTTTTATAGGTACATATTTTGGGTCAGCTTGTATCAAATCAATGAGGCTAATGATTCTCAAAGGAAGCTAGATTTGACAATTACATTTCAACAATCAGTAGAATTATTTTCAAGGTCAACAAATATATTTATCTATTTATAAGCTTATGTAGATTTAAAAATAGAAGAGAAACTTCTTGTCCTTTAACTCCTAAAGTTGTTATTCAAATTACCTCTTTTTTTATTATTTAAAGAAGGTCTGCCCCTCCCCCCGGTCATGAGCCCCCCCGGTCATGAGCCCGCCTAGGTCATAAGCCCCCCCGGTCACGAGCCCCCCCCTCCCTGTTTTTTTAATTCTTATTTACCTAGTTAAACAAATGAAGATTTACTTAGATAGAAATAACTGAGAGTTGCTAATGTACTTTGTTGTATCCGCTAGTTTGTTGTACTGCACACTTCATGATTGTTTAATGTTCTTGCAGAGGGGTTCGGGGGGCGTGCCGCCCACCGATATACATATATTTTATGTCTAATCAGTAATGAACTACAAAAGTGTCAATAAGGATTAAATAATATAGGTAAATAAAGATTTAAAAACAGGGGGGGCTCTTGACGGGGGGGGGGGGGGGGCTTATGACCTACACCCAAAAAAATTACCTCTAATATTGGAGTCTCCATCAAATTTCTGCTGTTGAAAGATATTCTGGATATATTTTTTCTATGTTCAGGAACTCTGTAAAATATTTATTAGAATGAATATAGAATATTTGTATATATTTCAATGGAAATAATGTTTGATTAAAATGTTAGAAGGAATGGTTTTTTTATTATTAACTAATTCTTTTTAAATTAATATATTTTTATTTTAACAAATTATTTTGAAGAATAGGAAATTTTCTTTTAAATTGTAGAACCTTCTCTACTTATTTAGTGGAACATTGCAAAACCCACTGTCTGAGAACTACGAGTGTCTGGGTACTGCAATATTCCTCTCAAGAATAACAAAAAATACTTCCTACATAACCTTAAAATACTGTAATTAAATTCTAAATAATTCTACAAGGTAGCAATGTTCATCAGGGGGACATTGTCCCAAACGTGGCCGGAAATTTCGGCGCAAGAAAATTCGCCGTCTGGAATTTTCGTCACAAGAATTTATTTTAACTCTCGACTTCAGAACCTCGGGTAAATAAAGTAATCACCACAATAATAGTTAGGTTCCTTTTCTAACCCCCGTTACCTAGGATGTTTTCCAATAGTTTAACAGCAAACAATAACAATTCCATACAAAGAAAAAACAAAATTGGATGGACAGTTAAACTTTACTCTCTGTTCTTAGTCTGCTTTTTATTCTCCAACACAGAATGATCTTTGCTCTTCGTCTATAAACCCTTAAAGGGGCAGTAAACTTTATAAAAAAAATGTATTTTTTTTTGTAATGAAAATATTGTTAGTAATTAGTTGTATACACACGAGAGTTTATTCGTCTTATATATAACTAACACCAGTAAAAAAAAATTAATAATTTGGTTTTAAGTCCAGCGTTCACAGTTATCAATTAGGAATATCATTAATTCGACATCAATTAGTATAAAGCTATAATAACTAGGTAGTCTAGTCAGTAGTGTGGTAGCTAGGAGGCTAGGCTGTAAGTTTTTGAGTTTAAAAGTTGTAGTTTAACGATCGCTTGCGTATGTACGTCATTGTTTTGCTCAATATTTTGTTTAAAAATTGACATTTGTAAGTCCGGGGTTGATCAGTAGGTGGCGCTGCCTTTGCCAATTAATTAATCTAATTTTTTTAAATAGGCATTTAAAAAATGAAATAAAATCATTTTATTCTATTATTAATGTCCCTTTATCGATTTATCAACAAAAGAGAAAAAGTTTGTCTTAAGGTCTACCACCCCTTAATTTATAAAGGGCCGTACACACGTACCTACGTTTTCTTAAGTCTTTCCACCAGACTTTTTGCTAAGCTCCTCCTACTTTTTCCACAAGAATATAAGAAAAAAACGATATAATTATTATTTATTTTAATTGGTATCCATGATACCTGCAGGTATTTATTTTAATTGGTATCCATGATACCTGCAGGTATCATGGATACCAATTAAAATAAATAACAATTTTATCGCTTTTTCTTATATTCTCGTGGAAAAAGTAGGAGGAGCTTAGCAAAAAGTCTGGTGGAAAGACTTAAGAAAACCTACGTGTGTACGGCCCTTCATATAGTAAGTTACTGAGTAGAGTTGGTAGTGTGAACATGTAAGTAAGTTAACGCATAAGTGAACAAAGTAATTGCAATTATTTTTCACTACCATAAATACTTCTAGACTAAATGAATATCTTTTTAATTAGTATATTTATCTTCCTCCTATTCAATAAGAAGTGGAGCATTATTTTACAATATAATTTTTAGTTTAGTAGATATAGTTTTTAGTTTACTTGACTTTGAAAAAAGCCACTCAAAGTTTTCTAGTACCTATATACAGAACAGAAAATATTTTCTATCAAGGCAAAAATATTTAATGGAGATTGGAAAAAAAAACCCTAGCAATTATTTAGTCATCACTTTATTTTTCTGGGGTTCTTAAGCCGAAAATTTTACGGCGAATTTTCTTGCGGCGAAAATTCCTAATACCTGTCCCAATATTCTAACAACAGTGTCCCAACATTGCCCTAATGCTGTGCCAATATTGTAACAACATAAAGACAATGTTACCCCGAGAACATTGCTACTTGTTTCTCTTAAGAGCTCTCACGGTGTTTTAAAAATGTAGATCTCTCTCTGGTGTTCCAAGAATGTGAAAAAGAAGGTGATGCACGACACTATCTGTGAAGAAACAAAAAGAATTAGTACCTAGAGAGTAACGTGGAATTAATAGTAAAACAACGCGGAATTAAATAGCATAATAACGAGGAATAAGTTGGAAATTAGCTTGCTTTTAATAGTAAAACAACGTGGAATATGTAGAAAATAATGTGGAATTGATTGTAAAATAACGTGGAATTAATACTAAAATAATGTGGAATTAGTAGAAATTTACATGGAATTAATAGTAAAATAATGTGGAATTAGTAGAAAATAACGTGGAATTAACAGTAAAATAACGTGGAATTAATAGTAAAATAACGTGGAATATGTAAAAAATAACGTGGAATTAGGAGAAAATAACGTTAAATTGATTGTAAAATAACGTGGAGTTAATAGTAAAATAACGTGGAATTAATAGAAAAATAACGTTGAATTAATAGTAAAATTACGTGGAATTAATAGAAATTACTTTTTATCAATTTCACTATTTAAGAGTTTGATCTTATACAAATATGATATAGGTATCGTATCGATTCCTTCCCATTTTAACATAGCGATCGAATGCGGCTTCAGCTGAAGCAGTCTCTCCTCAACTGTTTTCTATGTTATAGAAAACTACTTGTCGATTATTTAGCAGAGACTATCATAAATCGGTATCTTACATAATCTTCAATTTTATCATTATTTCTCATATTTGAATATAAATTAGACTAATAAAACAATTTAAGTAGGCTATATCTATTCATTATGAAAACAATCTAAGTTATAATATAAATAGTTTTTACTTATATATATAATTATGCGCATCTTAGAATAAATTACGTACCAGTAAAATTATTTTTCGTGATATTCATGTGTTCCAATATTTCTCTAATTAATTGTGATATGCAAAGTATATGGAAATTATTTAAAAATCTAAATTAGGTATCTATCAAGGTTCGGTGGTACCTATGTTATGACTTATGATCACTTCTTGAGTTGGAGAACTGACACTAGACTTTCAAATTTTAATGGGAATATATGTGAAATTATCCCTTCGGAACTAATCGTTTATTCTTTATTTCCATAATTCAGTAACTGATCATATTAATGTCTATCAATTACACAGGAAATGACCGGTTCAATTTTATTATAGGAGGGTAGAACAGTATATGATTATGTCCTACCCCAGCTAGTGTCGTGCCAATTCTGCCAATCAGAACAAGTGTTTAGGCAGGAGAGACTTGAACTTAGGCCTATGAGGGTACAATCAGAAAATGAAATAAATAAGCCTACAATTTAGATAAAAAATACATAGGGATATAGAAAAATACAATTTGGTTAGATGATATAAACGGTTTTCTGAGGGTTGGTTACCGACGGGAAGTAAGCAATTATAGAAATTCAAAACCCTTAGAAGAAATGTTATTTTAGAGCTTTGTGTAGAAATAAATACGTAGTTATATACATATTTGAATTATAGTTCATAACACCTAGTTAATTAGGTATATCTAGGTACCTAGTTAATAAGGTATCTATCTAGGTACCTAGTTAATTAGGTATCTATCTAGGTACCTAGTTAATTAGGTATCTATCTAGGTAGCTATACCAAGTTAATTAGGTAAATCTATTATCCATCTAGGTACCTAGTTAAATAGGTATCTATCTAGGTAGCTACCAAGTTAATTAGGTAAATCTATTATCTATCTAGGTACCTAGTTAATTAGTTATATCCAGGTACCTAGTGTATAAGGTACCTATATATGCACCTAGTTAATTAAGTACCTATATAGGTATCTATTTAGGTACTTAGTTAATTATGTATACTGCTCATGAAATGCTACTTCAGGCTCATGGGTACGTAGCAGATACGTGAGTTTATTTGAAAAAGAGGTAGGTAGGGCGGTAATACATTCCAGTACATCGGTTAGTAAAAAAAAAAACTACTGTAATTAAACGCAAGTAGCAATAAATTGCAAGATTTGTTTAGCAAGGAATAGAAGTCATTTTCTGGCCTAGTTGCGAAATACGACTCCCTCCAATGGATAATAAGGATTTTTGTGTGTTTTTAATGATGGCTGTCACGAAATACGACACCATCCAAATGTAAAAGTTATATAGGACTCCTCGATCTTAAAATGTGATATTTTGGTGATTGGAAAGAGATGGCTGTCACGAAACAGACTCCTCATGTTATACGAAATGTAAGACCAACTGTTTATACCATTCAATTTAAGCACAATTCAATAAGTATAATTTATTAAACTTAATAATACAATGAAATATCCAATATTAAACCTTATAATACAATTAAATATCCAATATTAAACCTTATAATACTATGAAATATCCAATATTAAACCTTATAATACTATGAAATATCCAATATTAAACCTTATAATACTATGAAATATCCAATATTAAACCTTATAATACTATGAAATATCCAATATTAAACCTTATAATACTATGAAATATCCAATATTAAACCTTATAATACTATGAAATATCCAATATTAAACCTTATAATACTATGAAATATCCAATATTAAACCTTATAATACTATGAAATATCCAATATTAAACTTTATAATACTATGAAATATTCTTCATCAAATGTTTGAAGCAATCACATAAATAAGTTGGCATAGTTTGTCGTAACTATGATACAAAAATTTGTTCTTACATCGTCTCTATATAACTGTCATGAAAAGCGACTCCCCTGAATTTCTCCCCGTATAGGAATACTGAAGAGATACGATTTAATTACCATTGAGGAGTCGGATTGAATTTTTGTATTCCAAGGGAGTCGTATTTCGCAACTGGGCCCTTTTTCTTATGCTGCCCGTTGTCATAGAGTAATGATAAATCGTCTAACTGATAAGTTTCTATTTATACCTAACTTCCAAAATTTCTGAGACCAAAAAGTCCGATACCGAATTTTCCGAGGTTGATTCTTCCGAGACAGAATTTCCCTAGAACCTGGGCACATACGTCCCACTTGTGATCAACTGTACTTAAATGACTAATGTGACATACATATATGACTTATTATTTAAATAAAAATATTAAATCAAACTTTGGAATACCAAAAAATAACCATTTTATGTATATTTACCTTCAAATAAATGAAGTAATAGTATATAAGTAACACATATAAGTCCAAGTAACAAAATTTATCCCTTTCGGTAAATTTCTCTTACAAAATTAATGCCAATGGAGATATTCTATAAGAATGCATATCCTACTCTGTTTCTTTAGGGATGATCCACACCATCGCTCCGGTCACGCTCCGCTCTCGCTCCAGTCACGGTCCGGTCTCATCCTTGTGCATACGCTCCCGTCCCTTCCGTATCATCTGATTTTGCAGTGATTATCATTGCACTCAATTGATGGTGAACAGGATGAGAGAAAACAAAAAAGTAGATATTTTGAGTTCATCCTAAGCTAAAAGACAGGAAGTGTGAAGGATATCTACTCGTTGTATTCTCATCTAATAAAGATGACAAAACTAAATTTTTCTATTATTTTCGCAGAAATATCGACTGATTTCGCTTCATAATTTGTTGATCTATTGTTAGCGTAGCCCTCAACCGATAGTGCAACCAACGATTAATTGCTGCACGTTCGAATTAAAAAGAATGTATTTAGTTTGAGCATCTAAATGGTATATTTAATAGGGATACCATCAACCGATTGTTGCGCGTTCGATTGATATGGATTTCTATATCCAATTGTTACATTTCATAGGGTAATCATCAATCGATTGATGGTTACTCTATGAAATATTACAAGTTTTTTGTTTAAAAAGACAATATCTTTCCATTAAAATCAAGACAATTCAATGCATAAACTAAAAAACTCCCTATCATTCGAACGCGCAACAATCGATAGATAGTTGCGCCATCGGTCGATGGCTGCAATAACGATTGATCAATAGATTGCGCGGCGAAATCGGTCGATATTTCAGATCAGTCAAATGCGCGAGACATATATATGTGTAGTAAAATTCAAGAAAAAGCACGCAAATAATAAAATTGGACCGCGACTGGAGCGTTGCTAATACACACTGGCAGTGCCGCTCCGCTCACGGTCCGATCACGCTCCAGTCAAAATATCTTTGGATTGGATCGTGACCGGAGCGTGACTGGAGCGTGACCTGACCGGCACTGCCAGTGTGGATGCTCTACGTGAAATGCATTAAAGAATATTGAACCGGACCGTGACTGGAGCGTGAGCGGAACGATAGTGTGGATTAGCCCTTAGCCCTTATGGAAATAAGAAGGGTAACTTACGAATTATCGGTCTGTACTACATCTTCGGTCACATAAGAAAAAAATAAAGGAATGTAAAAATTAAATAATAATTATTATATCGATTTTCTTATATGACCGAAGATGAGAAAAATACTGAAACTTAATAATGTTCAAGTCGCAGTGAAAGGGTTAACACCCACTGTCCGAAAACTGAGAGTGTCCGGCATTAGAGTAGTTTTTACTCACCAGTAATGCAGTCCAGTTTTTCCGGCGTGGCATTGGGAATAAATACATCGGTCCCAAATAGAACCTTCATCAATGTTATTTATTCAAATTCTTTCTAAATCCACTGAAATAAAACTTTAAATCAATTAATGCTGTTTCTTACAACCTACAATTATTCTTTGTGATTATGTTTTGTTTTAATAAACTATGTATTCTTATTATTATTTGCAAGCTGACTAGGCAAAAAAAAAAAAGATGGCGTTCATCTAACTAGTTTAAAACAATATCAAGGCTGATAAATATAAAATAAATTGTTACTTATCAAATATCATGGCCTAAACAGTACATTAGGTAGGTACCTATAAAAATACATAATTACCATTAAATTAATGGCAATATGTGAGAGACTTAGTATTCCTTACTTGTTCTTGTATTCAATCAAATAGAAAGTCGGACAGTGAAGATTGATTGTGAATATTTCTTATATAATTAATTACGAAGTGAATACTTGATCAATTTTATTTCTGTTAACTGTATTATGTTATTTAACCTTAGTTCTACAAATTAAAATTTTGTAGAACTAAGGTTATTCGGTTGGTTAAAAAATAATCTTATTTTCAGATTCATATTTTATCCCATAATACTGGATATCATATATCAGTTTGGCGGTCATTGTTTTGGATTACTATATATTTAGAATGAAACCAGATGGTGTCATGTAACACTATGGTTATGTAACACAATACTCTAGAATGAAACCTTAGTGTTATGTAACATTTTTAATATTACACTGAGAAAAATAAACAACTCCAACTGATGAACTCAGGTGTTTCGAGTTCACCCTATGGCTTTGTCTCCAAAGCGAGACACTTTAGTGCATCAAACTATAGTTTGGATGCACTAAAGTGCATCAGTTCAATGCACGTTAGTGTCTGCGCGGCCTCGGTCACGGTGAAAAGTTTCCAAATTCGGGCACTTTACCGTGAAAAGTGTTTCAGCTATAATTTTGTTAAATTGATGAGAAAATTATTTTCATCATTTTGGCAAAGGAAAATTTGAGTGCATCGAACTGATGCATTTTCAAGCCTAAGTGCATCCAAACTATAGTTTGATGCACTAAAGTATCTCGCTTTAGAGACAAAACCATTGGGTAAACTCGAAACACTTGAGTGTATCAGAATTTCTCTGAGTGTACTTTTACAAATTCTTGACAGATTTTGTTCTTCAACTTATTGATTTCCTTGTGTTGGTTATGTTAAACTTTACTTTTGATGGATACCCATAACAAGAAATCAGAAAATCACAAGGTGTAAGATTAGGTAATCTTTGTGGCGACTAAATGTTCAAGTCGCCATCTTAACCTTTGCCAATCCACCTGTTCGGAAACTTTTCATTCAGGCACCGTCTGATACTAATTATTCTAGACCAATTAGGTGGGGTTATATCTTGCATAAAGAAAGAAACCTAAATCTGATCAAATCAAAAAGGCAGGCCAAATTTCACATTAGAGTAAATAGTGATAATATCACCATTAACATTTGTATGAATGGAAACGGGGCCGAAATTTCCCCATTCCGTATGGTCGCATTCGGTAGTTTGAAGTGAATGCTACGATAGTATAAAATATGATAAATGGAGATACGTTTATAATGAATTCAAAAGTTTTGATGGTTCCAGGAAATTCGGTCTCAGAAAACTCAGTCTCCGAAATTTCCGAAACCGAATTTTCCCGCCACATGTGTTGATACCTACTGTCTTATTTTTTTTAAAATCAACTGAATTCGAATCGAATCAATTTTAAAGAAGATATTAAAGTTTAGAGTGCAGATCACAGTCATTATACACCCTATATTAATACTGTACTGTTTTGTATTCTATCTGGTAGTGCATCTTTATGTTTACTGTTGTGACTTATAACTATAATGTATACTTGGATTTTCCTAAACATGATCGTAATTTAAGGTACAACCCGTACAAATAGGTACTATAGGATAATAAAGTACCTGCTATGATTGAATATTTTAAATTTTGAAACTTGTTATATATATTATATTCCTTATTTATAAGCTTAATAAAAAACCATTCAATTTCATTGATTTCTTAAAAAATTATAGCACATATTATTAATAAAAAATTAAATAATTAGTATAGTATTATATACGAAGGTGAATTTTTTTTAATTTTACTTACTATATTGATTCAATAAATTTAATTTTTTTCTCTATTTAACAGAAACATAAATAAATTTAATTTAATTATTTTGGAAGCCCATTTCTAACTATCTTCCTATAATTTAAGGAGTTGGGTAAGTTTCGATTCACCGGACTGTGCCACATTTTCAATCATGAAAAAAAAAATTATAAAGTAAATATTAAAATAAAAGTTGAATATTATAATTATTATATATTTTTTCCTTATGAGCGAAGATGTGTAACTGACCGATATCTCAGAGTTCACCCAATCAAATTAATAGATATACGCATTGTGCAATATAGTTTTTTTTAATGGAAAATATTGTCTCTTTTTAAACAAACCAAAATTAATAAACACACATATTTAAATACATTAAACAAGAAATTTCAGTTTAGCATATATATATATATAAGCAATAGCTAAAACCACATTTTTAAATCAGTTTACTTAATATATAAACAAGTGAAAGTAGATATTATAATAATTCAATTGATATAAATAGAAACAGGTCAAAACTCTGATAACCATTAAATAATGAAGAGGTTACACAATAATAATTTAATTCAAGTACATTCACAGTATACAGATTAGGTACAATCAGTGAGTACATATCACTAGCACCTCTCAGTTACTCGTGCTTTAACAGACTGATTTCTGAAACATGTTTCTACCCTTATGAACAACAGGGTTACCAACTATGTATACTACTACAGTACCTGTTGTTCAATCAGTGAGAGTTCAATTAATATAATGGGGTTTATTTATTAGGGGGTTTAACGTCTGCTTCGGAACCAAAGGCCATATCGCTGACGTCAAAAGGAAATTAAATACAAGGGACTGGAAGAAGCAGCCAGAGAGGAAAGTGGCTCCATGAACAAAGTCACTTACCACCGTAGGTGACAATGCTCATGGATGCAGAAAAGCTACTCCGTGAATACAGTCACTTACCAAGGAATGTGATGAAAAGGGACACAAGCACCGGTGGCTGCACTCACGGATGGAAGAGGAAAATGAAGAGGTGATAGTAAATGAAGCCTACGAGCCTACCTAACACAAAATTCTAAGACCTCGTAGTTGAAGAGCATAACCCTAGCGCTATCCTCTAAAACTGTAAGTAGCGTTATATAATGGGATTAAGATTACATACAAATGCATACATATATATACAATAGCTATATTTAATTTATCAAAAATTCTATTTTTTACTCTATATATATCTTTATTTTTAATAATTCTAGTGTGACCCCCGTAGTAATGATACTGCAGCAAATTATTAGTTTTCCTTTTCAATTACTGTTTCTTTGATTTTTCTCTGATTTGCACCAACTTTATGAGGCGCTGTTGATAGAATGACTGTTTAACCCATTTTGTGACACACGGACAGACGGACGGACGGCTCAATACATAATGTTTGAACTGTGAAGGAAGAGATATGTATTAGAAAAAATGTTTTACTTTTTATGCTCAATTCGAGATGTTCAATAAACATTATAATTATTTTAGGTTATTTAAACTCTGCGTTGAAATCTGAAAAAACCTTCAACGCAGAGTTTAAATAACCTCTAATAATATAGATTTCCCGTTGAGTAAGAATCTTTTCAATCAATTAACATTATATAATAATTTATTTGTAGTTTCGGTCACTTACTGATATGTTTAAAGTCCTGAGTAAGAGAACTACCCCAAATAATGAACAAATTTTCTTTAGTCTGCCATAAAATGAGCATCAGTTTTCTAAAACTAATTGTCATTCATGATAGACTAAAGAAAATTTGTTCACTATATGGAGTAATTCTCTTGTTCTGGACTTACATTCACTATAGAGAACTCAACTATTGAGAATTAGCAATAAAATTCTGATAGATTTTAAGTATAAAAATATGGTGGCCGGATATTTCGGTTTCGGAATTATAAATGGCCTCTCAATATAAATGGCCGTTATGTAGTTTATTGTATCCGCTAGTTTGTTGTTTTGTACACTTCGTGACTGCTTAATGACCTGGCAGGGGAGGGGGTTCGGGGGGCGGCACGTCCTCTGATACATCTAAGTGATGAGTTTTATTTTTACCTGAAACCGAAATTTTCGAACCCGAATTTTCCGCTCAAATGTCATGTTAAATAAATGTCAAAACATGTCAAAATTAGTAATGTTACGTATCATTTTACAACGGTTAATGATGTTATCCGCTTTTAATAAATTTACTATTTAATTTTGCATTCACAATTTCCACTCTTTTTCTGTTATTGATCTTCTATAAAATCATTATAAAACGAGACCGAATTTTCCGAGACTGAATTTTCTGAGACCGAATTTTCCGAGACTGAATTTTCTGAGACCGAATTTTCCGAGACTGAATTTTCTGAGACCGAATTTTCCGAGACCGAATTTTCCTAGAATAAAATATTCAATATAACATTAAATAATAGTAATGCACTTGATTTATTTCCATTCTAGCAGAAATGGGTGCATTTCTTCATTTTTACCGCAATGGAGGAAAAACTTTTCGTACATAGCCAAAAAATATAACATCTTATTTAAATACTATATATTTATACTCTTTATTGAGTTCAAAAAGTATCATGCAGTTCATTCCTGTACGTCTCAATTAATGATTAATTCATATTGTATCATGCAGTTCATTCCTGTACGTCTCAATTAATGATTAATTCATATTTTGACTTATTATTAATTATTATTGACATATTATTTTTAATTTTCTTTATATTTGATGGAACTCGTTTCCCAATTTGATTTTTTTTAAATTGCCTTAAATTTAAAGGCAATATTTCTATCTCAGAAATGTGCTACATAGTTGTTTCTATGTTCTAAAAAATGTCCAATGCATGTTCTGAACATGTTTTTTTGACAACCCTAGAAACAGTGATAGTATTGAACTAAAACGTTATAATTTGCACCACTTCCTAGTTAAAATAACAGAATTTACTGAATTATATAAATACACCAGCATAGGGAATATAATTTATCTATATTTAAAGTTAATTTTTCTAGCTTGAATAGGTTGAAATAACTTAGAAAACAGTTCAGTTGGCAATCCTGAATGGAGCCATTTACTCTAAACCTGTTTTTACAATATGGCAGAGAATCACAATTCACACCTACTCAAAATATTCTTCAATTTACAAACAGGTAGGAGGAAAATAATTTCCAGGTGAAAGATGTAATTAGGTCTATCACATTAAGTGTTATTTTCCATTTGAAAATTATTAGTAGGAAGTTAGATATTTTAAAGTGATGATCAGGTAAAAGGTCAATTATAGTACAGGTGTACGGGAACTAGTTTTCTCAGTGTGTCAAACTAGTTACATGTAAGTACCTACTTAGAGGCTTTTAATAAAAAGTGTTCAGGGAAACTTATGCTTTTAGAGGCTATGCACTTTTTTTTATTATTTATGGATAGTGATTACGTCATCGACCAGCACTTCTATTTTTTTTATATAATTTGGGATATCAATTTATAATTTTTTAATTCATTAGAATTCTGATAAATCTAATAAAAGTGAAAGGAATAATAAAATAAGTCTATATGACGGGCACTCGTAGAGCGTATACCTTCATCGCTGCTTTTAAAGACCTTGACCTTGACCTTTAACCTGTTCGCTCCTAAAATATAATAAAATGGTTCTTCAATAATGACCAATCGTTCCAAAAAAATTTCAAGCAATTTAGTTGAAAACTTGAGTTATTGAGTTGTGAGTGACCTTGACCTTGACCAGATCGCAACAAGATGATGAATAATTAAATAAATTCCACCTAAAATATGACCTTCCTCAATCTGCGACAGAAATAATAATGATAAACTATTGAACAAAGGATATATAAAAAATAAAATTCGAAATGAATCCAGATAATTTGGGAATCTGTATATGGACAATAATTTGATGGTAGAACCTAAGTAAATGTTACCAAAATAAAAATATCGCTTGTTTGCAAGAATTACGTCATAAACACAAAAACATTTTTCGATTTAACCATATAAGTACTTAGATAGCTTTTACCCATTTATCGACCTACTGGAACTCAATTATAGGGTGGTAAGCAGGGGGGGGGGGGAGAGTAATTAGAGGGGGGGGGGGGGGGACCTATACATATATAATAGAATCAGAATAGTTGATTATACTATTCAATATACCTTGTTCATCTTAATAATGATTAGTAAAAAATAAAATTTTGATTTAGGTATATAAATCATAAAATACTGATTATTTTGCCAAAAGTTCTATAATTGTAACTCAAAAATTGACCGCTAGAGAGGCTAAATGTCCTAACGATATACCATTAAATATACGTACATTACAAGTACCAAAATGTCTCTCCTGAAAAACAGCTTTTTTTAGTTATGACAGCGTTGTCGCAAACAAGCGATATTGCAAATCTACATAGTGTACTTTGTTCAGTCAAATAAAAAATTATGCGTAATGATTTTTTGACAATTTACTAATTTCGTATTTTCTAAAAGAAAATTCAGTATTGTAATACGTGTAGATATTTTAAAATTGATATTGGTATTTAAATGAGGACAACAACAGTAAGATTTGTAAATAAAAGGAAATTTAAAAAAAGTAGAATATATCAAATATTCAATTACAGAATTCAGTTAGAAAGATTAAAATTGAATACTTATTTAAGCTTTAATCAGTTCAAGAGTCTTACAATGAAATGGTATTAAAGTTTAACTCTGTTCAAAGAACAAAAGCTCATGAAAAGTAAAGCAAATTACGGTACTTGTAAGGAAACTGTTCGAACAAGGTTAAGAATAGAAGAAATATTAGGTTAAGTATGCAATTCAGACAATATAGTAGAACGACCCTATAATGAACTCCTCTATAGTGAATGTAGTGTCCTGTAAGGAAGTACCTTCTATAGTGAACAAAATTTCTTCAGTTTGCCATGTATGGCCAACAGTTTTTAAAACTGTTGGCCATTTCCGAGCTCCGAGTTATCGGCCAGAATACCATTTTTCGATGATATAAGAGAAAATATTAATATTACAAATTTCATCTAGTTATTCAAATTTGCATCCATGATACCTGCATGTATAATGGATACCTGCAGGTATCGTAGATACCAATTGTTGCGTTTGAAAGCTCTCGATTGGAGTATTATCAGATGTGGGTCGTGCACGGACATTTCGTCCAACGGACATTTCGACCACGGACAATTCGTCCAACGGACATTTCGTCCACGAAATGCTTTAATTTGTATTATAATTATAATGTGTACATATTGTTTATTATATATTATTTATATATATTCTGCAATATAAAAGTAGAAAACACCCATTTTTGATGGTAATTATAAATTTGTGGTCTTTGCCTTAATTCTTATCGCAATCATCAAACAAAAAAAATGAATACTCTATTTAATGATATGCAGGCAGGCCTCGCTTTCATTGTACCCCGGTCTTATAAAATCTGTAATAATAGCGAGGTATGTCTCGAAGTTAGTAGCTACATAAACATAGAAAACGAGACTTTTTTCTATACTCACAATAACTACAATTTTTACGGTGTATTTTCACAATACCTGCCATAAACATCAATATTAGTAGGTACTCAGATTAGCTTATTGGAAGATTATTGGTTCAGAAAATAGTTTCTAATGACAACATTTTTTCAACAGTGACTACATAAAATGATAAAACACATACATGTATATACTACTAAGCAAGTGATTGATATTTAAATATGATATAAAAGAATTAGCTATAGCTAGATATTAGTATATTTTAGTGTTACGATTAATTATATAAACGTAAAAACATCCTTGTTTCCGTACTGTTCAATATTTTCAGACCATATAAAATAATTAGTTTTTACCTCTATTGTAATTATTTTATTATCTTTCTTACGTTTCCAGATTTAGTCTAGTTAGTATCCTGTTATTTATTTTTTAACTCATTAATTAATGCAAAATATTATAAGAGGTAAATAACTCAATGATACAGTCAACCTGTTTAGCATATCTAATTTTATAACTATAATCGATAGATAAACATTTTTTATGTGTTCATATGAAACGGTGTGGCTTAAATCAGTATAATAAAATTATATAGTTACACCTGGCTATTAATGTATACAAAATAAAGTAATTCGTGGACGAATTGTCCGTTGGCCGAAATGTCCGTGGACAAGCTGTCCGTGGACGAATTGTCCGTGGACGAAATGTCCTAGACTTGATATGGGTACTGCGCCGCCATTTGTAGCACACGTTACAATTAGCGACGCTTCTTTTTGTAGCGGCAGCGATAGAGCCACTACTCTTTTTAGAAGTGATATAGGTTTTTTTTTGCGGTACACCGCTGTCACTTCTTTTCAAATAATTTTTTAAAAGTTATCTGAGGAATCAAGATGTAAGTCGAAACAAGTGGGTGACCCTTCATACGAAGCTTATTCATTTGTAAGTGATATTCAGACAAATCCACACAGTGCGATCAACTGATATTCAAACAATGATTCATAGTACGACCAACTGATGGTAAAATATTGCTACGTAATGTGACCATTTGATAATAAGGCAAAGCCGCCTAATACGATCAACTTACACAACGTCTTTCGCTTTTATGCAGATATATTTTGTGATAAAATGGGTTTAACTTAACGGTTTGCCTTGGGAATTTTAGGAAATATTCATTTACAACCATTTTACTAAAATTTACCCATTTTCAGTGTACAAAGGTCTTGGGTCTTGTGCATCATAAAATGCATAAATATATCTTTTCAATTATTATAATGGGATTTATTTTTTAACAGTAGCGTTCATGAGTAGCTTAACTGATAATTTTAAGTAAACATCCGGTTTTGAATTCCCCTCTTTTCCACCATTTTCAAAGCACGCTTATCCAATAAATTTGTCAATTTCTGAATTGTATCAGACGTTTTTGTCTTACAAAAGTCTTCAGATTCCTTCCAGAGCTCATCTTTCGACGAGATCTGACGTCCTCCCACATTACTCTTCTGTTTCAGGATGACCAAAAGGTTTTCAGATGGGTTCAAATATAGAGAGTCAAGGGCCAAACCATCAACTTGTCCTCGACGAACTTCTTTCTTCTCAGTAAATTCACAGTTGCCGTAGCAAAGTGAGAAGGAGCGTCGCCATGCATGAAAAGGACCTTTATTGAACGCAGCAGGTTTCCTTTTCAGCCAATGAACAAATCCACCCTTCAAAAGTGAATAATATTAGCAGAATAATTCTTCACTACGGGAAGATCTGAC
>CANNZV010004518.1:0-39766 GCA_947561585.1 Caprella mutica
AATAGGGTGTACTCAGGAGGTAGTGGACCAGTTTCCATAAAGTGATTGATGCCGGAGATATAGGCTTCGCTTGCTTTTGCCCATTCTGTATGTAACTGACTTTGATAGGTGGAGAAGGACTCTTTTGCTGTTTGGGCAATACCTATTGTTCGAAAGAAGCGGTCTAGTGGAAGTGTTTTTTCTCCCATTAATTCTGAAAGTCGACCCGCAGCAACTCTTCGGATAAGTTCCATCTGAAGTAGACGTTCTTGTGCGTGTATATAGCCAAAAGTCATGTAGGCATCCTCAGCATTATTTGCTGTTATACTTGGAACTCCATATTGGTCGTAGTGTACTTCTACCGTGTGTGAGAGACCCGGAATTGGGAGATCGCCTTGATAACTTGGTGTTGCATTGTAGAATAGAAAGTAGCCATAGACGACTATTCCCACGACTAAAAGAAGCAGGAATGAGGCAGAAACCTTAAGTAGTTGTTTTAGTTTGTTAAGCAGGGAGTTTGATTGTGTAGACTTTTCCATTTCTTCTTCGTTCTAAGGTACTTCTCCTCAGCCAAGGGTTAAGAAGTTTGAGATGTTTGTAGGTCGTACCGTTTTGAATAGCGAAGCTAGGAATATCTGCTATTTCTTGCGCTGTGACTTCTCGTGTAGCGAGTGGTAGGTAGTTGTCAGTAGGGTTAATGTGGAAACCATACTGACTAAAGTTCATATGGATGTCTTTAATGGCTAGTATACGAAAAACGTATCTGGACGTTTCCGTCGTTAGGTAAAGATCGTAGTAGTTATCTACTTGTTGCTTAGATAGTTGTTCTTTTATTGCGTAAACACCAGCATTATATGCAGCAGCAGCTAGTGTCCAGTTACCTAATTGTTTTTTAGCTTTAGTTAAGTATACTCGCATGCTGCTATGGTCGACTTTTCTAAATGGTATCGTTCATCTACTTCCTGTGCTACTTCCAAGCCATATTCTTGTCCGGTTGCTTTTAGTATTTGCCATGGTCCATGTGCACCGGCCGATGAATTGACATTAAGTAGTCCACTTTCCGCTAATGCCAGGTATTTGAAGTCGTCAGGAACGCCATGTGCTGCGAGAATTGGTTCTATAATAGGGAAGTAGCGTTGTGAAAGTTTGTACATGTGTATCGTCTTGGAATGCCAATAGGTATTGACCAAGATTTCACGATCGAGTCGTTCTCTTACGTCATAATCAGAGAGGGGAACGGTCTCTCCTGCCAATTTGAGTGTTTGCGGTAGAGGAAGTGGACTGATTGACTGGTTAGCGTTGTAAGTAGGAATTGCGGTTTTTGGTGTACTGCTAACTGTTTCTGGTTGTTCTGAATTATTTATTAGGGACAGCGTAGTGACGCTTAGCACGCCTAGTAGAAAAGCAGCTACCAGATATTTTGTGGTGTACATTTTTTATTTTTTTTGTAGAGAGGAACAGTGGAACAGGCTTCGCCATACATTAATGTCTGTACAACGGGTAATAGTTTTTTGCCAAGGGCAAGGTATGCATCTTCTTTTATTTGGGAATCACTACAGCCTTTTAGTATGACTTTTTTATTTAGATAAAGTTTAGTGTCTAGTTGGGAGATATTAGCCAGTAAGAGCGTGTTGTGAACTTCTTGTGTCGTTCCAATATGGTAGTCGATTCCATTTTTATGTGTTTGGACAGCTAGTAGTAGGTAGGTCCATTGCGGTAGTATTGCATCCGTACTACAATAGAGGCATATATCATGTCCGATGTACATAGACCAATTGTGTTCTTGTAACGATTTTCTAAATTCTTTTTCTTTGACTAGTATACCTTTGAATAGAAATTGACTGATATCTAATCCCATCAGTTTCTTTTTGGGTAGAAACTGTTTTAGATTGATGACAGTGAGATTGCTTTGTGCTACTTTATTAACTATGGAATCCATACTTTAAAGCTAGTTCTTTCTTTAGTGTAATGGGATGTTATTGTAAGGGTGTGTTTAAATGCCTGAGAGTCAATTGATTGTGGTGTTTTATAAGACACTGATAATGAGATGTTTATCTTCGACTGATTGAAGTTAAACTTTTGTGTCTGACTTACGTACATTACTATTAGAGTTTACAGATTGAAGATCTATACACATATTGCATTAATGCGTTTTGATTCTACTTCTGGTCTAAGGATTGCTTATGACCAGGAGTTTCCAGGAGTCGAGCTTGAATTGGGGGAAAGTCCTGAGCAAGCAGTGTTTCGCTGTGCTAGGCAATACAGTGATGATTCGATTAGGTTTGTTGATCAAATCAGAGGCTTTGTTGTTGATGGGCCTGAGGGGGAGTATTTGTCTTTATTGTATTTAGTTGTTCTTCGTTCAAATGAGAGTTCTCCTTTAGTGGGAAGCTGGCGTGCTTGGACCGATTTAAGCAGTGAAGATTCTGCTGGGATGACTTATTTACGAAAGTATCTTTTAGAACGTATTCACCTTGAGCCTTTATTCTTTCTGTTTTTAGCTCGGACCTTTCCGTTTTCTGATTTGGAGGTTTTATATACTAGTTTAAAGGGGGAGAATCCTGACCGTAGAAATTTCAAGAAAAGAATTCTCGCTATTGGTTTATTGGATGAGCAGGAAGAGAAGTTACGAAGGAAGGTGGGACGTCCAGCCTCATTGTATCACTTTAACGAACGTCGTTATTTCGACTGGCTTCAACAGGGAAGGAAGCTTAGTTTTTAGTTTTGCTATAGAGTCCCTTATTCTTGATATGGTGGTATACGTCTTTGTGTAACCAGTACTGATACTCTTTTCCCTCGGCAATTCGGTTTCTGATGACAGTCGAGGAAACTTCTATAAGTGGAGCATGGAGTAGCTGGATCTTTTCGTGAAGTTCTGTTGGTATTTTTGCTCCAGGCCGGTTATAAACGGCAATTGTCTCCACTCTTTCCAGTATTTCTTCATATTCTTTCCACTGATCTAGTTTTGCTAGATTATCACCTCCTATAAGTAGCGTGAACTTGCTATGGGCTTCGGTCTTTTGAAGGTGTCTGATAGTGTCTATAGTGTAGGAGGGTAGTGGTAGTTCGAATTCCACATCGCTTGCAACTAAAAATGGAGAGCTGTCTACCGCTTTTTCCACTAGAGTCAATCTAGTTTGATGATCTAGCAATCCAGTTTTCTTCTTAAAAGGATTTTGTGGAGAAATAATTAGTCGTATTTCATCCAACTGTAGTTCTTCTCTTACATACGATGCAATGAGCAGGTGCCCGATATGGATAGGGTTAAATGATCCGAAGTAAAGTCCAAGCCGTTTTTTTTTCATGTTTAGTCCTATTGTTCCACGTGGAACATTGTTTGCTCAGCTGCATGATGTTCCACGTGGAACAATGCTGCATAACGAATCTAAGGCATTGCCTTTACATCTTAATGGTATTCGGGGGTGATATTGCTTATTTTTGCAGCCCTTATGGCACTTTTTAGCAAATACGATGTAATTGTAGTTGGCGCAGGACATGCAGGCTGCGAAGCAGCAGCAGCAGCTGCCAATCTTGGATCTAAAGTCCTGTTGGTTACCATGAATATGCAGACAATAGGACAAATGTCTTGCAATCCTGCTATGGGAGGAGTTGCAAAAGGACAGATTGTAAAGGAAATAGATGCCCTTGGAGGATACTCCGGGAAAGTATCTGATTATTCTATGGTCCAGTTCCGCATGCTAAACCTTTCTAAAGGGCCAGCGATGTGGAGTCCTCGGACACAAAATGACCGAATGCTCTTTGCAGCACGATGGAGAGAAATGTTGGAAGAAACACCGAATGTGGACTTTTGGCAGGAGATGGTTACTGGTTTATTAGTAGAAAATGGGAGAGTTTGTGGCGTAAGCACACAATTAGGAATTGAAATTAGATCCAGGTCTGTAGTACTAACTAATGGAACATTCTTAAATGGTCTGATTCATATAGGATCAAAGCAATTTGGTGGAGGAAGAGTAGGAGAAAGAGCTGCTGTTGGCTTAACAGCGCAGCTACTAGATCTAGGTTTTGAGTCTGGTCGTATGAAAACAGGTACGCCACCAAGAGTAGACGCAAGATCTTTAGATTATAGTAAAATGGAAGAACAAAAGGGCGATGAAGTCATTGTTCCTTTTTCCCACGCTACTACACAATTACCTAAAAAGCAGTTGAGCTGTCATATTACATTTACTAATCCAGAGGTCCATGAAACCTTGCGAGAAGGTTTTGATCAATCTCCTATGTTTAATGGGCGAATCCAGGGAATTGGCCCCCGCTATTGCCCATCGATTGAAGACAAGATTGATCGATTTGCACAGAGAGATAGACATCAGTTGTTTATTGAGCCAGAGGGATGGACCACAGTAGAGATTTATGTGAATGGTTTCTCGACCTCCCTCCCAGAGGATGTTCAGATGAAGGCGATGAGAAAGATTCCTGGTTTTGAATATGCTAAGATGTTCCGTCCCGGTTACGCTATTGAGTATGACTATTTTCAACCAGCTCAGCTCAAGTCATCGCTAGAGACAAAAATCATAGAAGGGCTTTTCTTTGCCGGTCAGATAAATGGAACTACTGGATATGAAGAAGCAGCGTGCCAAGGATTAATGGCGGGTATCAATGCCCACCAGTCTGTTCGAGAAAAAGATGCAATCGTCTTAGGTAGATCTGAAGCGTACATTGGTGTACTGATTGATGACCTTATTAACAAAGGGACTACAGAACCATACCGAATGTTTACCTCAAGGGCTGAATATAGAATCTTACTAAGACAAGATAATGCGGACTTGAGATTAAGCCCAATCGGATATGATATTGGTCTCGTGTCTGAAGATCAAATGCTTAAAGTTGACAAAAAAAAGAAAGATACTTCATTGATTATCAAGTACTTAGGTAAAACAAGTGTTGAGCCAAGAGCGATGGATCCAATACTGAAGGCTAAAGGAAGTACTGCGCTAAAGCACAAAATGAAGTTGCTACCTGTGCTTACAAGGCCAGGAATAGAAATCACAGACTTACTCGAAATAGAATCTGTGGCAAGTGATTTGAAAAATTATAAAGACGACGCATTGGAACAAGCTGGAATTCTCGTTAAGTATGAAGGGTATATTACCCGAGAGAAAGAACTTGCTCAGCGTATGGAAAAACTAGAAGACATTGGCTTGAAAATAGATCTCAATTACGATTTACTTCAATCGCTATCTGCTGAAGCTAGAGAGAAGCTTAAAAAAGTTAAACCAGAGACGCTTGGACAAGCAAGTCGAATTAGTGGAGTAAGCCCATCAGATATTTCAGTCTTAATGATTCATTTAGGACGATGATAAAACGGCTAGTTCAAAAGGGAGCACCAATCTTCGTGCTCTGCTTGCTGTTTTATTCCTGCGCCAAAATAGTAAGTCCCAATGGAGGACCGAAGGATAGCACTGCACCAACAATTGCAATAGCTAGCCCTCCGCCAGCTCAACTGAATTTTTCGGGCAATGAATTTGAAATTAGCTTCGATGAGAATATTCGTTTGGACAATGCAGATGGCATAATTATATCGCCTTTTATGAAAGAAAGGCCTGAAATTAAAATACGTAAGAATAAGCTCCACTTTAAATTCAAAGAGACGCTACGGGAAAATACAACCTATACCGTCAAATTCGGAAATTCAGTAAGAGACTTAAATGAAGGCAATCAGTTGGAAGGCTTGGAATATTACTTCTCTACGGGTGCTCAAATCGATTCATTAGCCTTGAGTGGAAAAGTGATTAACGCCGAAAGTTTGAAACCAGAAACCGATATTATGGTTGGTCTCTACGAAGGTGACTCAATCGCCTTATTTACCGAAAAAGCTCCACTTTATGTAAGTCGAACAGATAAGCAGGGGAATTGGAAAATTTCCAATATACCAGCAAAGAGGTTCAGCATCGTTGCACTTAAGGATCAAGATTACAATTTCTACTATAGTCAGCCAATCGAGGACTTTGCGTTTTTAAATGGCACTATTACACCTGGCGATACAAGCTTGTCGACGATAAATATGTATCTGTCAGTAAAAGCAGATAGCTTAGTTCGCTTGGAAAGCAGAGAGTCTATAAGGACGGGTGTGGACCACATAGTTCTCGATAGCTATGTGGATAGTCTCTTTATAGAATCAATTGATGAGAGCAGCTCAATGCCAACTCTTCTTATGGAGAAGGACAGCATTCTATTGTTCTACGATTCGCCCGAAGTTGAAACATCCTTTTTGCTTTTAAGTAAAAATGGTCTGGTCGATAGCTTGACTCTTCGGCCTTACGAAGCCGATAGTATTTGCCAGAATGGCTGGTCATTGCAGGTGCCAAAGGAAAGGGGCTATCATTGGCTAGGTTTAGACGATAAGCCAATGCTGCGATTTGACTATCCTCTGGAAGTTGCAAATTATGAATTCGAACTGCGAAGAGACTCTGTTCTCTTGAACGACAGTTTTCAGCAAGTTGCCCAATGGAAAGGCGAGGGGCGTAACTGGTTTATTGACTACCCTTGGGAATCGGGAATGAATTATAGTGCACAACTGCTGCCTCGAGACGTTCGGGATATTCGTGGCTGCGAACTGACAGATACCATATCAACACTATTTTATTTGCGGAACGAACCCGATTACGGTACGTTGAATTGCCAACTTAGTGATCGATCAGAAGAAACGAGTTATTATTATTCGTTGATTGACAGCAAAGGAAATGAAATCGAAAAGGCGGTGCTTCAAGCGGATAGTATTTTTTTTCCACGATTGTTGCCAGCGAAATTAAGTATTCGAATTATTGAAGACCAAAATAATAATGGCCAATGGGATCCAGCTGACTTTGAAGCACGAACCCAAGCAGAGCGAGTATATGGAAATACTACAGATATTGTAATTAGACCGAACTGGGAAACAGTAATCGATCTTTCCCTAGATCGAGATTAATTATGTAAAACCGCATCTGCTTCCCATAGTTCTGCAGACAAAAAAGAACCTAATTCATGAATATATTTTTGAGAGAAATCAAACTTTATTCCTGCTTCCTCATATATTTCACCAATCGGTTTAGTGTAACCTAAGCTCAAAGCGTTTTTATATTTTTCAATCGCCAATTTGGGATCATTTCGATAATTGATCCAAGCTGCAATAGCTCCAAGTTGAGCCATTCCATATTCTATATAATAAAACGGAACATGGAATAAATGCAATTGCATAAGCCAAGACATTCCCTCAGTCCACTCAAGGCCATCGTATTTAATTACTGAGGAACGAAAGCGATGATTAATAGTATTCCAAGAAACTTCCCGCTCCTCACGGCTATGTCCAGGGTTGGTATATAACCAATGTTGGAAAGCATCAATTGTTGCAACCCATGGAAGAACTCGAAGAACTGAATAAAGTTGTTTTTTACGTGCACGTGCAAACTCATCATCGGAATTGAAAAAAGTCCCTTGCCAATTTTCCAAACTAAAAAGTTCCATTGTCATGGCAGCTAACTCTGCAATTTCCGAGGGAATATTTTTAAACTCATATAAGCCCAAGTTATTATTTAAAAAACTATGGACGGAGTGCCCAGCTTCGTGAACAATCGTCTTTACGTTACGAACAATTCCTGTTGCATTCATGAAAACAAATGGGATTCCCGATTCCGGTAAACTCATATTGTATCCACCTGGTGCTTTTGCTTTTCGAGATTCTAAATCTAATCGGCCAACTTCACTCATTAATTGCAAACATTCTCCAAAGAAAGGATCTGTTGCCGTAAGTGTATCGACCGCTTTACTAATTAAATCTTCCTGTCCAATAAAAGGAACCAGCGGATCTTCGTTAGCACCGTCAATTGCATTATCCCAAGGACGAAGCTTATCAACTCCTAAAGACTCTAGTTTTTCTTTATCAATTCGCTCAACTAAAGGTCGAATTTCTTTTTCGATTGCTTCATGAAATTCAAAGCAAGCAGAAGGGTCATAATCGAAACGACCCAAATCTGCAAATTTGTAATCTCTGTAATTGTCAAAACCAGCATTTGTTGCAATTTGATTTCTCACAATCAACAACTCATCGAAAATAGTTTCCATTTCATCCCGATAATCGCGCATACAATTCTGAATCAGATTATATACAAGTTCTCTGCGATCCCGATCACTGTCTTGTAACATCATTCGCGCTTGTTGCATAGTAAGCGCCTCACCATCAACCACAACTTCCATTTTGCCGCACACAGCGAAATACTCTTTGCCCAGCAATTGCTCTTTCGAAAGCAGTTCCAAATTTTCCTCCGTAAACAAACGCTGCTGCATTTTAGCAATACGAATCATGTTTCCATAAGGAACTGTAGGGAGTTGTTCGGTAAATGAGGAGTCGATGAATTTGCGGTCAAGCTCATTCATCATTTTTGTAAGCTCTGGCTTAATATTCACTAAAAAGTCAGATTGTTCCTCTTTGAATTTTTTGCTTTCTGTGTCGCAAGTAGTTCGAATAGATAGCCAACGAATTGCTTCACTAATGGCCGTTTGCCACTCCGATCGGTACACCAGCCAATCTTCCAGTTCCTTCAATGAGTTCACAGACTTATTAAGCAATAATTGATATTGCTCTTTCATTTGCTGCAAGTCTAAGGGTTCGAAATCTTGTGGTAAGTACACACGTCGTAACTTAAGATTTAGGCTACTAGCATCCATTGGGGGCGAATTAAAATTTGAAAGAAAGGGCAAAAACGATTAGAATAATCGCTTTTATTCGGCAGAATCAGCTTCTCTTGCAGCTTCTTCTTCCGCTTCCGCTAACTCTTCGGCAGTTGGTAAGGCATCATGTTCTTTAAGCAACTTGTACCACTTTACTAATTTTTTGATATCCGATGCATAAACCCGATCATCATCATGGTTGGGTAAAATGGCCATTAAGTACGCCCGAAGCTCATCTTTGCTTGCACTGGCTTCTGGAATTGGAACTTCTGCCTCCTTTTCTTGCATGTTAAACATCACCTTCTTTAAAGGCTCACTATCTTCCCAAGTATACAAGGCAACTCCATCAAGGAGTGAAAAGGCATGAGTGTTCACGGATACAAAGCTCTTCTTCGAATCTATAAATGATTCTACAATTAGTCCGTTATTACGTTGAGCGACCACCTTAAACAAGCCAGGCTTGCCATTAATAGCCACAATCTTACTAAAATCCATTTCACAAAGATAAGGGAGTCAACGCTGAGTAAGAACTATATCACTAGGAACTAAGTATTTAAAAAGCACACAAGCCTCATAGTTTATGCTAGTCAAGACTAACTACAGATCCGATGATTTGGTGAGATGTCAAACTTGTTCGTTAATGAAATGTAATTAGCGGAAGAGAAAGACACCTTGGAATTCAGTAGCTTTTCATCAAGCCGTCATTCCATCAAACCATCATGCCATATATTTATAACTCAAAGCACTATGTCCTATGTCATTTAAACTTTCTTCAGAGTACAAACCGGCTGGTGATCAGCCCCAAGCAATCAAGGAATTGGTCAGCGGACTAAATGGAGGCGACCCGTCTCAAACATTACTTGGAGTAACAGGTTCAGGGAAGACGTTTACCATCGCAAATGTCATTCAAGAAGTGCAGAGACCAACTTTGGTCCTGAGTCATAACAAGACATTAGTTGCCCAATTGTACGGAGAGTTTTGCCAGTTCTTTCCCGACAACGCGGTGGAGTATTTTGTGAGTTACTACGATTATTATCAGCCAGAAGCCTACATCCCTGTCTCTGGAACTTACATCGAAAAGGATTTGTCAATTAATAAAGAAATTGAAAAACTGCGATTAAGTACAACTAGTTCTCTTTTAACTGGCCGCCGTGATGTTATTGTTGTTGCTTCAGTTTCCTGTATTTATGGCCTGGGAAATCCAGCCGAATATAAAAATGGAATCATTCGTTTACAGGTGGGCCAAACAATGAGCAGAAATGGTTTTTTGCGTGAACTTGTAGGATCCCTTTATTCACGCACAACTGGAGATTTTGAAAGAGGCAATTTCCGCGTACAAGGAGATACCGTGGAAATATTTTTGCCGTATAAAGATTACGGCTTGAGAGTTTGTTTTTTCGGAGATGAAATAGATGAATTAGAACACTTTAATGTAAGCTCTGGACGCCGAACGGAATCGATGAAAAGTGCAGCGGTTTTTCCTGCGAACATGTATGTTTCCCCGAGAAATCAATTCCAACAAATAATTAATGAAATACAAGATGAAATGATGGGGCAAGTTCATTATTTCGAAAAGGTGGGAAAATATATTGAATCAGCTCGATTAAAAGAACGAGTGGAATTTGATTTAGAAATGATTCGGGAACTCGGTTTTTGCTCGGGTATTGAAAACTATTCACGCTTTTTAGACCGCAGAAACCCAGGCGATAGGCCTTTTTGCTTACTCGATTATTTTCACGATGATTATTTAATGGTTATTGATGAAAGCCACGTAACAATTCCGCAAGTTGGTGGAATGTACGCTGGAGATAGGGCTCGAAAAATGAACTTAGTCGATTTCGGATTTAGATTGCCTTCCGCATTAGATAATAGACCATTAGATTTTCATGAGTTCGAGTCGCTGCAAAATCAAGTGATTTATGTTTCTGCAACTCCAGGTGATTTTGAATTGGCCCAAACGGAAGGTGTTTTAGTAGAGCAAGTAGTACGACCAACCGGTTTATTAGATCCGCCAATTGAAGTACGCCCTAGTACCCGACAAATTGATGATTTAATTGGAGAAATAAATAAACGTATTGAACTAGGAGATCGTGTTTTAGTAACTACACTTACTAAAAGAATGGCCGAAGAATTAACAAAGTATTTAACACGCCTAGAAATTGCTTGCCGATATATTCATTCGGAAGTCGATACCCTAGACAGAGTAGAAATTATTAGGGATTTGCGTTTAGGAGAATATGATGTATTAATTGGAGTGAATTTATTACGAGAAGGGTTGGATTTACCTGAAGTGTCATTGGTAGCAATTTTGGACGCTGACAAAGAAGGCTTTTTACGCAACACACGTTCCCTAATTCAAACAGCAGGTCGAGCGGCTAGAAACGAACGAGGTAAAGTGATTATGTATGCCGATAAGATTACCGGGTCCATGAAACGTTGCATAGACGAAACAGAAAGAAAAAGGGTAAAGCAAATGGCTTTTAATGAAAAACATGGAATTACTCCCACAACGGTAATCAAGTCGAAAGAGGATATTCGCAAAGCTTCTTCGGTACTACAGATTCGTCCTGGTGGTCACAAAATGTATGGAGGACCCAAGGAGGGAGACGTTGCAGCTGATCCTGTTGTGAAGTATATGGATGCTTCACAATTGGAGCGGGCAATCAAGGAAACAAAAAGCCGGATGCAACGGGCAGCTAAAGACCTCAACTTTATCGAAGCCGCTCGTTTACGAGATGAAATGTATTCTTTACAGAAACAAGGGGAAGAGAAGAAGGCAGGTTAGTTAGTAAGGATATGAAGGCATTGTATGCAACAGTGGACTTCATTTCGATTCCGCTCGGTACAGGCGCCTTCGGTCAGCCCGCGAATTCAGTTTCTTATTTCATCAGATCACCAAGTCACCAGATCGCCATTTATCACATAACCAAATGACCAAATAGCCACATAACCAGATAAAAATAAGAAAGGCCTCGGCTCTTACGAACCGAGGCCTTTTGAAAGCTCCCCCTCCTGGACTCGAACCAGGGACCTATTGATTAACAGTCAACCGCTCTAACCAACTGAGCTAAGGAGGAATCTCTTTCAGCACGAAGTTTCACCCCGTGTTCCCAAAATTGGGACTGCAAAAGTAGGCTGTCCCTTCTTTTCTTGCAATCTTTGTGCGAAAAAAATTTTAAAAATATGAGTTTACTTAGTGTGGGCACTGTTGCATTCGATGCAATTGAGACGCCAAGAGACAAGGTTGACCGTGTAGTAGGGGGCTCTGCGACCTACATAACGCTATCGGCCTGTAACTTTTACAAGGAGAACAATATTGTCTCTGTTGTCGGTGATGACTTTCCAGATAGCTTTATTCAAGAGTTTCACAAGCGACATATTGATACAAAGGGCTTGCAAATCAAGCCTGGAGAAAAGTCATTCTTCTGGTCTGGTCGCTATCACAAGAACATGATTAGTCGAGATACGCTAGTTACTGATCTCAATGTATTGGCAGATTTTGATCCGGTATTGCCCCCAAATTATCGTAATCCAGCGTACCTAATGCTAGGTAATATTGATCCATCATTGCAATCTAAGGTGATCGACCAGCTAGAGAATCGACCTAAGCTGATCATGTTGGATACAATGAACTTCTGGATGGACATCGCTATGGATGCCTTAGTAAACGTTATAAAGCGAGTCGATATCGTTACAATCAACGATGAGGAAGCGCGTCAGTTATCTGGAGAGCATTCACTTGTTCGCGCTGCAGCCAAGATTTTAACCATGGGCCCAAGCTTTTTGATCATCAAAAAGGGAGAGCATGGAGCTTTATTGTTTGGTGATAACAGAATATTCTCTTGCCCAGCACTTCCATTGGAAGAAGTATTTGACCCAACAGGAGCCGGAGATAGCTTTGCCGGCGGAATCATGGGGTATATCGCTGCTCAGCAGGATACCAGCTTTGAAAGCATGCGTCGTGCAGTTCTACATGGTTCTGTTATGGCCTCTTTCTGTGTGGAAAAATTTGGACCAAACCGTCTTCTGGAAATCAATGCAGAAGATATCGAAAACCGATTAAGAGAATTTCATAAGTTAATGGAGGTCTAATTCAATCATTTTGCGGAGATATGGACTGCATCGTGTCGTCTCCCGCAGTGGCTTAAAAGAGCAAGGCTGTCTAAAAGGACGTCACTTAATGCGCCTTGCTCTTTGTTAAATGCTCTTAAAATCGTGGACCACAGGTGCAGCTTTCATATACTCTTTCACTGTTTCTTTTAATTTTAAATGAACGGGATGTTGTTGATAGTTTCGATAGTCTTGTCGATTATCGAAAGTCATTTGCATCACCATATTTAATCCAGAAAGTACGCGGGGATCTTTAAGGTCAATAAAATCTCCAACAGTCAAATCTCGCACACCAGGAATGTCGGCAACGGTATTAATTGCCGTTTTTAATGTCGCTTTTTCTACAGAAGAAAGATTGTCCTTTAGTTGGAAATATACCGTATGCACAATCCCAGGAGCTTCGTCTTTTTTTAGTGCTTCAAGTTCGCTGCTAAGTTTAGTTATTAACTTATCTTTTTCTTGTAGTTCCAAGTCGCAGTCTGCCGTTACTGGAGTATCATTACAAGAAGTCATTAAGCCAACTGAAAACAGGCTAACTACTCCTAGTACTAAAGCCTTCTTTTTATTTTCGGTAAATAAGTAGCGCATCCAACTGGTTTTTTTGTCTATCAAGTTAAGTCGATTAAGGGTATAGAACGGATTTTAAAGGAGTAAAATGAAAAAATATACCCATTGGATCGAAATTTGAAATTGTATTTCTGGTACAGAATTGGAAGCTCCTTTCTCGCTTGGATGCCTGTCTTTTTTCTCTACTTTAATGAACTCCTTTCCCTACAAGAAGTATTGCTTCTGGAGGCTGTTTATTACATAGCAGTGGTGTTATTTGAATTGCCATCGGGTTATTTTTCTGATCGAGTAGGACGTAAGAAAACACTGATGCTTTCTTCCTTTTTTCTAGTATTGGCCATCATCCTATTCCCCTTGGCTAATGGCTTTGTTTTGTTAAGTGCCGCTCAAATTTTGTTCGCAGCACATATGGCTTTCCAGTCTGGTACTAATACCGTTTTTCATTTTGAGTGCTTGCAAGCACTTGGTCGAGAAGAAGAATATGGGGAGCGAGAAGCGAGTATTAATAAATATTCAATGATTGCATTATCAGTAGCTGCATTGGTAGGAGGGCTACTAGCATTTATTGATTTACGATTAGCATTTGTGGTGAGTTTAATTGGTGCAGTTCCAGCACTTTTAATGGCAATGCAATTCCAAACCATTCCCTCCACAGTAGAGCAAAAGAAAGAAAGCAGTTTCGCTTTGCAGCTACTTGAACTATTCGAATACTTTAAAGTGAAACAGCTTGCTTGGGTTTCAATAGTGTGGGTTGTCTTGTATGCACTAGTGCATGTTCCCTATGAGTTTTATCAACCTTATGTAAAATTGTTAAAGCTAGAACAGTACTCTACTTTAGCAAGCCCTACAATTGTCTCCGGAATTTTATTCGCATTAACGGGATTCGTTGCTGCATTCGTTGCTGGCGAGAGTATTCGATTACAAAAACTTTTTGGGCTCAAAAACTTACTAATAATCTCCCTGTTTGTAATGGTCTTTATCATCGGTCTGCTTGCTTACTTCTTGCACCCTGTTTTACTGGTTTTGATTTTGTTTCGCAACGCTCCAAGTGCAGCAATTCGGGCTCCTTACAATGCATATGTTACTCCGCAGATACAAGAAAAATACCGCGCTACTTTTTATTCCTTAATGAGTTTGGCAGGACGACTGTCGTTTTTTGGGATTCTGTTTGGCTTGTCATTTATTGCCGATTCCGAAAAAACGACAGACTGGGAAAGTTTGTCTCTTTTGCTAGGAACAGTTTTCATGGGAGGCCTGTTTGTGGCTTTGTGCAGTTTTTTCGTTGCTCTAGGCCTAGATTTGCAAATCACAAGCAAGAATGATGAGCAAGGAATTTAGCGAATGGGAATCGAAGCAACCGAAAGAAGTCTTGACTTTAGCTCGGCAGTCTTATCTGCTACAGCGAATAGCAGGAGTTCCAGCAGTTGGGCAAACAAAGTGCGGGGGAAAGCCCGACTTGCCCGAAGGAGCAACTTGGCCAAGCTTTAAAGGGCAACCAATGTCCTTTATCGCTCAATTTAATTGTGTCGAATTTTCAGAAATTGATGACTCATTCCCCAAGGAGGGACTGCTGTCCTTTTTTCGCTTTTTCCCTGATCCCAATGAGGATGTTCCCTTGGTGTATTCGAATGAGGATCCAGCGTCTTTCCTTGTAAGTTACTTTCCAGCGGATACCAGACTAAAACAAAAACACTACCCAGATAACTTGTGGGTTAACTACCGCTTTCGTACAAGCCTGCTCAAAGCAGTTCGCCTGAAACAGTATCCTGATGCCAGCGCATTTGAATACAAAAAAGGAAAGCAGCTAGCGACAGAGCTCGATCAGTTAGATCTTATACAAGACGGGCTATTTGATGAGCAAGCTTCAGCAGGAGGCTACCCACAAGAATCTGGGAATGTAATCATCTCCAAATGGGTAAAACAATTCTTAGGAGACACAGATGGGCTAAACGCCGATACCGTGAGCGAATTCAGTGAAACCTTTTCTAATGACTTTCTGTGTTTGTTACAGTTTTACATGGATGACGGCTTGTTCCTCAATGGAGTTTTCACGGAATATGAACCATTAGGGACAGGAAAAATGGCTATCGGAATTCGTAAGCAAAACCTAAAAGAAGGAAACTGGAATAAGGTCTCTTTGTGTGAGTTGGAAGAAGGAGAGTAGAAGGTCTATTTATTTTTTAAGTGCGCTCCTCATGAACTCCTTCGTTCATGAACATTTTCATAAGCATACTGTTTTAGCCTATAACCAAAGATCTAAAATTTCAAAAATGCTAAAGCATCTAAAATTTCAAAAATGCTAAAGCAATTAAAATTCGCATTGTTATTCGGCTTGTTGATTTCAGGACTTGCGATACAGGCTCAAATCACAGTGTACGGTTTAAGTGCCATCAACCTTAGTCCTGATAGCACAGGAGTCTTCGATAATTATCGTGTCGGATTTATGGAGCTCAATCCTTATGATTTGAGCTTCGAGATAAAAGACACATTAACTGCCAAGGCAGTAGCAGTAGGTAGCTCCACCTTCGATTCAAACAACAATGCTTACTTGTTTAAGGGACAAAATGAGAACAACGGTTTTTCACTTTACTATCTGCAAGCAAATAACGGATCAATTATTTATGAAAATGCTGACGATCCAGGATTCGTTTCTGCCAATTTGGAATTGGAATACGATATGCAAGACGGTGCAACCTACGGTTTGCGTTGGGACTTTGAAAGCCAAACGGAATATGTAATCAAAGTGGATGTGGAAACAGGGGAATCGATTGACTGGGTTGCGGTACCCGGAGTGGAAACAATTTTATTGAATGCTACCGCTTTCAATAGTAACTCAAGACAGTATTTATTTTTAGGACAAGATGAAAATTACGATACTCGACTCTATGCGATTGATGTGGTTAATCAACAAGTGGTGTCAAGTCCGCTTGTTAACAGTCTTGGTAATGCTGAAATGAAATACGACAATTTAAATGATCGCTTGCTAGCACTTAATTTCAATATGAGCGAATATGAATTGGTTGAGGTGGATATTTTAACAGGCGATTTAGAATCAAACGGTACCGTGGAGAATCTTAAGGCCATTTTTTTGGGTAGCTCTACTTTTGCCCAAGACAGCACAGCATTTATATTTCAGGGAATAGATGATAACAACGTTCAGCGACTCTATGTGATCAATGCAAATGATGCTTCTACTGTTGCAGATAACCCAATTACTTTTTCGGTAAATGAGTTGCAAGTTGATAATACTTCCTTTGCCAATAAACAGTATCTGCTACAGCCGGAAGATCCCAACAATACGGCCCTATTAGAAAAAAAATGGACAACTATTTCCCCCTTCCCTAATCCTAGTAGTAGCGGGCTAGTAGAAATAAATAATAGTACTGATGAGAACTTAGCACTTCAAACGTTTGGGATGGACGGCAAGCTTCTTTACTCGCAAGTACTATTAATAGGGGACAATCGAATCGATTTAGCTCAACTTTCTAGTGGAAACTATTTACTAGTAATCACTAATGGAAAAGGAGCAAAGCAGTCATTTAATTGGATAAAGAACTAAACTCGAAAAAGATCCAAGGTTTATATATTGTAAAGACATGGTATGCCATGTTTCTGGCAACTACTATCGCTGCCATTAAAGTTCACAAAGAGGAAGTCTTAACTCGTTTGGATACAGAGATTATCTTTAATGGATTCTACCAGTGTCAATCCATTCCTGCAGAGTTTAACAAACGGAATGTTACGAAGCTACATTCATAACTAGGAGAACGTAAGAATAAAAAAGGGCATTGACTAACTCAGTCAATGCCCTTTTCGTTTTCACAGTATTGAAAGTCTCTATTAATTCCTAATGCTGATAAAAGTTTTCATCGCCACACATTCTAACAATTCGCGGATAGAGACTTTCCTAATACATCAACAAGCTCCTTTTGAGCTGCCATGACTTTGAAAATATCCTTATAAGCCATTGGCGCTTCGTCCAGTCCAGAACCAATTACTTCCACTCCTTTTTCTCGCAAGTGCCGTTTAACGTTGTTTGCAGACAATTCATTATTCGCTTTCGTACGAGACATCGTTCGTCAGCACCATGCGATGCTGAATTAATAGACTCCCAGTTTCCTCGTCCACGAACAATAAATCCTGGTGCAGTCATCGATCCAGGAATAACACCAAGGACTCCCTTTCCTGCTGGTGTTGCTCCTTTGCGTGTGAACGATAATATCTTCTCCTGCCTGGTTCTTTTCTTTCCAAGCAAAGTTGTGGTGATTTTCACTAAAGCTATTCGTTCAGCGCCCATCGCAGCTTCCAAGCGATCGTGAATTTGGTGTGACAAGCCGAGGCATAATCTCCTGCCAAGTTCATAGCTAACCAATATTCCATTCCTGCTTCCGAATCTAGAGCTAGCCACGAAAGGTGCTGGAATTCTTTTGGAAGCTTCGATAATTGCTTCGCTAAAGAAGTATAATGACGTGCAATCATTGCTCCCATGCCTCTCGATCCAGAGTGAGATAGGACAGCCAAATAAGAACCAATGGGTAACCCTAAGTCGCTGGTTTCTTCATCGATAGTACAAATACCAAACTCCACAAAGTGGTTTCCACCTCCGGAGCTTCCCAATTGACTAAATGCACGGTCCTTTAAAGACCTTAAAATTTGCATTTCATTAAACAAGGAGTTGTCAATGATTTCGTGATCAATTGGTTTTTGAAAAGTAGCCTGTCCAAAACGAGTATGGTCTAACAACATCTTTTTGAAGGCGTCTTTCTCGTCTATTAATTTAGTAACTGGCATATCATACATACTCAAGCACATTCTACATCCAATATCGACTCCAACTCCATAAGGAATCACAGCGTTTTTTGTAGCTAAAACGCCACCGATTGGAAGTCCGTATCCCTGGTGAGCATCGGCCATTAAGCACCACAATCAGTTATTGGCAAGCGCATCGCATTGTTCATTTGATTAAACGCGCCTTGCTCAATTCCATCAGGACCATAGATCGCATAACTAGTAGTGGCTTGCTCTCGAATCTGTGGTCGTTCCGCTTCTTTCGCTTCTTGATTCAACAGAATGGCTACTTTCCCCCAAAGTGAATCTTTTTGGAATTCTACTGGATTGGCGATTACATGCTTGCAAGTAATTAGTTCCTCAGATCGGAGCGCTAGGTCCTCTTCGTTATTCAAAATGGTCAAGGCCATACCAAGGGCCTTACCAGGCTTAAAGCCGAGCTTTAAAAGTGCGTCTCCTTTAATTTTTTTCCGTTTTCATCTTGTTCTTCTTCATCGTGCGGCCTTCTTTAACTCTTTGCGAATTCAAATCGTTCCAACACCTAATCATTAAATGATGACACAAAGCAAAAGGACAACTGGCGTAAATGTTTTGCGCACTTAAAACTCTATTTACTTACTAATGACGCAAGTAGTAATTATCGCGTCATTTGGGGATAATCCACAAACAGAGAGTTACTACGTGCTTAAATTGCGGAGTGGTTGTCAAAACGAACCAATTATAGCGCTACAATCTATGGACTAATTGCCTGGACATTTATCAATTTGTTACAGGCATTTCTAAGTCCATTGCATGATGACGAGGCCTATTATTGGATGTACAGCCAACAGCTGGATTGGGGCTACTTTGATCACCCACCAATGATCGCTCTGCTTATAAAGCTAGGAGCTTTTCTTAAGTTCCGAATTAGCAGTGCGCTACGGAACCGTCCTAACAAGTAGCTTAAGCATTGTCGTCTTATCGGTCATCGCATTCGATGGAAAGAGCCACAGTCAGCGCCAACAATATGGAATCTGGTTTTGCTTGCTTTTACTGGCCTGTCCCGTTGTCCATTTTATACGGATTCATTACAACACCGGACGCCGCTATGCTGTTTTTTTGTACACTCGTTCTGCTTTCCTATCAACAGTATTTGAAACAAGAGCAACTTGGCTGGGCAGTCGCGCTAGGAATAGCGTCTGCTGACTGATGTACAGTAAGTATCACGGAATCCTACTGCTAGCTGCCTTGGCAATTGCCAATTATCGCAGGCTCTTAAGCTGGAAAATACTACTCCGCCTTTGTCTTGTTCTGCTTTTGTTATTTGCCTCATCTAAACTGGCAGTACACCCATGACTTCCCATCCTTTAGCTACCATTGGTCGATCGCATAAGCGGCTTCCATTGGCTCAATATTCCAGAGTTCTTACTAGGCAGTTTACTACTTCTTGGTCCTGCGCTTTGGCTACTAGTGTACAAAGAAAGGAATGAGCGTATTACGAGTCCGATGGAACGAGCCTATAAAACCATCATTATCTTAGTCTTGTTTTTCTTTTCGGTAAATGGGTTGCGTGGGCACCTAGAGCTCCATTGGAGCGCCATCATTGCTTACCCTCTAGTTCTTTGGTGTTTTGAACTCCTAGTGCGAATTCCGCGAAAGCGCTACAAATATTATGGTTGGCCTCTCATTTACCGTACTGCTCTTATTAATCCTTCGGATCGCGGTAGTTGCTTTGTGCTGCTTCAACTCTTCCAGCTTTTCAGTTTGATAAAGAAATTGCTGAGCAATTACAAGCTGAAGCAGGTAATGCCAAGGTAGTCTTTGCTAACAGTTTTCAACGAGCATCCAAGCAGCAGTTTTATACTGGAGCGCTATCGATGAGCTTTAACAATGTGGCTTATCGCCGAGAATCAGTATGACTTGTGGGATTTCGAAGCTTCCTTCCAAGGACAGCCAGTTTTGTATTGCTCCGATTATCAGGAGTCTGGCTTCAAAGACATCCCTATTGATGACTTTAACATCAACTGTATCCGGTACGAGCAATTCGAATCCAGTCAGCTAGTACGAACAACACTGTTGGCCTATGATCCGCTTTTAGGCAACATGACCGTTTTGGTTCAAAATCCATACAATCATGAAATAAGCTATGGAATCGATGCAGGAGATCTAATCCCTAAACTGATTGTTTGGGGAGCAGCAGGCTTGGAAGAGTTTGCCGATTTAGCTCCTTATGGGGATGCTACCGTCGAAGCCAATTCGAGCAAGGAGCTATCCTTTAGTTTGGCTGAGCAGAAAGAGGGTAAATTTGTCGTGCTATTTTCGCATTACCATGGAAGGTTGTCGCCGCCAATTACAGGGCGACCTGTTCCTATTGATTTTCAAGATCCATGGAAGCGTGACAAATAATTAAGTAGGTCTAAAGAAGATCGAATGAATAAGAAGAAAGACAATAGTACAATTCCTGGCTATTTGAAATGGCTGGTGCTGGCGTTGATATTACTCAGCGGTTTCTTTGCTTTTAAAGGAAGCTTGGATAATGGCTTTGTGAATTGGGATGATGATGTTTATGTTCAGAAGAACTCTTATCTGAATGACTGGACAGAAAAGCTTCCTCAAATTTTTTCATCCGAGATTGCGGATAACTATCATCCGCTAACCATCGTTTCCTTGGCAATTGATGCTAATGGAAAAAAAGTAACACCAACTCCTTTTCATCGAACGAATTTAATTCTGCACTTGCTCGTCTGCTTATTGGTTTTCTTTTTTACGCACCAACTGGCAAGAGGGAATTTGTGGGTTAGCGGATTTACTACACTTTTCTTTGCAATCCATCCGATGCATGTAGAATCGGTAGCATGGGTTTCGGAGCGAAAAGATCTGCTGTATAGTTTATTCTTTTTAGCTGGACTGTTAAGTTATTTACGCTACTTAAGCTCAGAGAAAAGAGGCTGGTTAGTAATTACATTTTTTATTATTCCTTTTAAGCTGTTTTTCAAAACCAGCGGCAGTAGTTTTTCCCTTAGTGCTTTTATTACTGGATTATTTTGTGCGTAGAAAGTGGAGCTCAGACTTGCTTATGAGAAGGTTCCGTTTTTTGTTCTATCGATAGTGTTTGGAATTGTAACTATACTAATACAAAGAGAAAGTGCTATTGGGGAATTGGTCTGAATTTAATATCTAGAAAGAGTATTGTTAAGCAGTACTGCTTTAGTTACTTATATAATTAAATTTTTTGCCCCATTCCATTTATCTGCTTTGCACCCTTTCCTGCAGCAGGTGAATTAGGAGGCCTGTATTGGGAGCATTGGCTGTCTCCATATTATTACTTTCAGCTATTGTTTATACACTGCGAAAGGGAAGGCTGTTGGCATTTGGCATGGGTTTCTTTGTTGTAAATGGTTTATTGGTACTGCAGTTTGTAACAGTAGGAAACGCTTTACATGCAGAGCGTTATACCTACTTGGCTTATTGGGGGCTTTTCTTTTTGCTGTTTAGTTTTCTTTTTGGTAGATCGGAGAATGGTGCATCACACAACTCATTTACCGAGAAAATAAAACCAATATATATTGGGATTCCTTTAGTAGTTATTGCTGTGTTTTTTGCCTATTTAAACTATGGAACGTATTCCTGTTTGGAAGAATGGCGCAACTCTTTGGACGGATGTAGTAGAAAAGTATCCGGAGAATGAATTGGGCTACACTAAACGCGGATTATACTACAATGGAAAAACACAATTTGCGAGAGCAACCAGAGATTTTGATCGTGCTATTGAGCGAAATGAAAACTACTATGGATCCTATGCAGGGAGGGGAGTAGCATTAATGAAGCAGAAACAATATGAACCAGCGGTAGAGGATTTTGATCGGGCAATTTCATTGAATCCAGATTACAATCAAGTGTATCACAATAGGGGTACGATATTCTATGAACAAGGAACGAAAGCGAATGATACTAATGATCCTGCCGAGGCAAGGCGACTGTATGAGCTTGCTCTGAAGGATTATAATAAAGCCTTGAAATTGGATTCAGGATATGCCCTGAGTTATAACAACCGTGCTATTATTCATCATTTACTCGGCAATTTCGAAGAAGCCTTGCACGATTACAATCGTGCACTAGAAATAGATCCTGATTATAAGTCGGCTAAAGGAAATAGGGATGTGTTGCTTCGTCAAATTGAAAGTGAAGAAGGATGATTGCTGAAAAAAAGGTGGTGGTGGTTATGCCGGCGTACAATGCTGCATTGACGCTAGGAAAAACCTATAGCGAAATTGATTTTTCCATAGTTGACGAAGTGGTTTTAGTAGATGACGCCAGTTCAGATGAAACGATAGTAGCAGCTAAGCGTTTAGGTATAAGCCAGATTATTCGACATGAAAAGAATCAGGGTTATGGTGGAAATCAAAAGAGTTGCTATGCAAAGGCACTGGAACTAGGAGCGGATATTGTAATTATGTTGCACCCAGATTATCAATACAGTCCAAAGTTGATTCCAGCAATGTCTCATTTATTGGCTACCGATTTATATGACTGTGTTTTGGCTTCTAGGATTTTGGGAAATGGAGCGATAGCAGGAGGAATGCCTTACTATAAGTATGTTGCTAATCGCTGCTTAACCGCTTTTCAAAATTTGCTGATGGGCGAAAAGCTATCGGAATACCATACAGGTTACCGTGCTTTTACTAGAGAATTGCTAGAATATATAGCACTTACAGAGAACGATGATGATTTCGTATTTGATAATGAAATGTTGGGGCAGATAAGTATAGCCAATTTTCGAATAGGTGAAATTTCTTGCCCGACGCGTTATTTCCCAGAAGCTTCCTCCATTAATTTCAGTCGGAGCGTGAAGTATGGTTTAGGAGTGCTTGTTGTAAGTGTGGCCGTTTTCTTTCGAAGGATGGGTTTGGGTAATTCAAAAAAATATCGCGTGCGCTCCTAGCGTTACTTATAATAACTCCGATACCAATTAACAAATTCTTGTAAGCCTTGTTTCAATTCGAACTGAGGCTGATAACCAATTTTTTTGGCGAGCGCATCGATGTTGGCAAAAGTGCGAACAACTTCGCCTGCTTGCATTTCATTTAGCACCACTTTTGCTTTTTTACCCAGGATAGTCTCTAAGGTTTGCACAAAGAAGCCAAGACTTACTGGTCGATTGTTTCCAATGTTATAAATGGCATAGTACTGCTCGTCAGAGTTTGGAGCCATTGGGATGATCTTGCTGACTGCTGAAGTGATATCGTTTACATAAGTGAAATCTCTTTCCATGTTGCCAAAATTGAAAAGTTGAATAGGTTCTCCTTTTTCTATCGCTTTCGTAAAATGGAAGTAGGCCATATCGGGCCTACCCCAGGGACCATAAACGGTAAAAAATCGTAAGCCAGTGCAGGGAATATGGAAAAGGTGGGCATAGCTATGTGCCATCAACTCATTGCTACGTTTAGTGGCGGCATAGAAACTTGTTGGCCTATCAGCGCTGTCGGTTTCCGACCAAGGAAGATTTTCGGAGAGACCATAGACAGATGATGAGCTGGCGAAAACTAAGTGCTTAACAGGAACAGCTCGACAACATTCCAATAAGTTAAGGAACCCACTTAAGTTTGTTTCCAAATAAGTTTGCGGATCTTTAACGCTAAAGCGGACTCCCGCTTGCGCTGCAAAGTTTAGGACATAATCTGGCTTGAACTCTTGAAATAATTGCAGAAGTTGTTCTTTGTGGCGCAAATCAATTTCTTCTAATCGAAAGTTACTGGAATTAGGGTGCTTTCGAATTTCCGCTGTACGGTCATGTTTTAATTGTTGCGAGTAGTAGTCATTGAAATTGTCAATTCCAATTACAGTATGGCCATCTTGTAATAAACGAATGCAAGAATGATACCCTATAAAACCCGCTGATCCTGTGACTAATACCCTCATTATGCTTGATGCTACTTCTATCTTGTTGCTGCAAAGGTCATAGAATTTAAGTAGCAGTATCCAAAAGCAATAGAAAAGTGTAATTATTTTGGCACTTTCGAAAAAAACACTAAGAAAAAAGTCATCTATGTTCTACCGATACACAGTCTTTGTTTACTTTTGCCCCAGAATCGCATTAAAGGGCATTAGGACTGTTATGTATATCAACCAATCTTAACTAGTTGTTTTTCAATAGTCTGCTAAAATTCAGGAACTACTTTGAAAGAGGTGACCTCAAGCCTTTGCTCGACTCTAAAGAAAAGAAAATATTAACAAACGATCTATTTAGAAAAGGACTATGAAAAAAATGTACACTTCTCTTATGGTTTTGGCTGCAGCAATGCTCTTCACCATAGGACTCGATGCTCAAACACTGCCTTGTGGTTCTGGGCAGGTATTTGACGCATGTGCTTGCTTGTCTGGGCAAGGCACCTTAATTGCTGATGCAGCACCATGTGATTTCAGCACTGCTGATAACCAAGGTTATGTATTAGTTGATGTTGTTAACAGCACAGTAGAAACAGATGCTGATGACAATTCAGTTGTTCAGTTTAATGCTACTGGTACTTTCAGTGGTGTTTCTGCAGGAGACTACCAATTTTACTACATTACTTATGCAGCTGATGATGCAGGAGTTGTTGAAACATTTTTAGAAGTCGGAGATAATATTGACGGTTTATTGAGTTTAGCAACGGAATCTGGAGGAACATGGACATCAACTAGTCCTTCTTTCACAGTAACTACTTCTCAGCTTGCAACAGTTAATTCACCATCATGTACTTGTGAGCAATTAACACCATGTACTGGTATTGGTTGTACATTGGCTGGACATCAAGGTTCTGCAGTATTTGACGGTTTCGTCATCACAGGTGCAGAAGTTGAATCCTATGTTGTAAACTTGGTTTCGAACATTGATGGTAGTGTGTTGGCAGTACTTGATGAAACGACACCGCTTCCTGCCTCTTATGATTTCCCTGATGGAACTGCACGTTTCGTATTGGAAACTATCGCTATGGTTGGTGGATGTGTTTATAACGAAGGGGATGAAATTCCTGATGGTTGGGTAGTTGAAACGGCTAACTTCTTAGGTGAAGCTTGTGAAGATCTTAGTGCCATTGCAGAAGCAATCTGCTCTACTAACAGTTACACAATTGTTGTTGCCCTTGATGGTGCTAGTTCTTACAACGTAAGCTCTCCAACAGGATTTAACGGAACAGTTTCTGCTTCTTTCACCGATGGTCCATTCCCATTGGGAACTAACTTTAGCTATACAGTAACATCTGGAGATAACGCAAACTGTGTAATCACAACTGGCGGATCAAATGTAACTTGTGTGACTACAGCTATTCGTTTAGAACAATTTTCAGGAGTTGTAGTAGCAGAAGGAAATGACTTGTTCTGGATTACTGCATCTGAAACGGAAACAGACTTCTTTACATTGGAGCGTTCTGTTAACGGAACTGACTGGGCTGCAATTGGACAAGTTGCCGCAGCAGGAAATAGTAATGTACGTCGCTCTTACAGTTTCTTGGATGCCAATCCAGTTGCAGGAGTGAATTACTACCGATTAGCTGAAACAACTCGTGACGGAAAGTCAAGCATCGTTTCAGAAGTCGTTGCACTAGAGGCAGAGCTTGAGCTAGGAATTCAAAACATCTTCCCAGTTCCTGCAGTTGAGTTTATCAGTTTTGATGTAACAACTACTAGCAGCTCTGTATTTGTTGAGTTGTTTGATGTTACTGGAAAGCGAATGACTGCATTCAACAACGATACAGTTGAAGGAGCAAATAATGTAACAGTAGATGTAAAAAGTTTGCCAATTGGTACTTACTACATTACAGTAACTGCAGGAGAATCTGTAGTAACTGAGCGTTTTGTGAAAGCTCAGTAGGCTTACAAAATAGAATAGAAATTAGAACGGCCTTTCGCTTTGCGAGAGGCCGTTTTTGTATTATATAACCTTTTGATTAAGCTAATCGTATAAAAAAGAAGCTTGGGCAAGATTCTTGCATAGGCTAGGTTAGATATAGTTACAGCTAAATAATAATAGATAAATTGCTGTGGGCTATCTAACTATCTATACAATACGAAGAACTTAATTACGGATTATGAAACAACTGTACCGTTTGCTATTTGTTTGCCTTATGGGCTCAGGTACATTATTTGCGCAAACCCTGCCCTGTGCAGGAGGTCAAGTGCTAGCAGTATGTGATTGTGATCAAGGTGTAGGCACATTGATTGCCGATGCTGCCCCATGTGACTTTAGTACTGCCACAAATCAAGGCTACCTATTAGTGGATGCCATAAGTGATCTAGTAACAGATGACCTTGATGATGGGAGTATCGTTGGCTACAATAGCACAGGCGTATTTGCTAATTATCCAACTGGAGATTACCTCGTCTATTACTTAACTTATGATGTTGACGATGCTGCAGAAGTATTGGCATTGGTAGAGATTGACGATCCGATTGTTGGCTTATTATCCTTGGCTGCTCCCACAAGCGGAGATTTCTGGATATCAAATGATCCTTCCTTCTCATTATTGGCTGCTCCTTTGGCTAGCATCAATGGCCCTGAATGTGGATGTAATAGCTTAGACCCATGTACTGGGATAAATTGCACAATACATGGGCATCAAGGCAGTGCCATTTTTGATGGTGTAAATATAACTGGTGATACTCCACTGGATTATACCGTTCATTTAATTTCTAATGTGGATGGATCGGTACTCGCTGTGATCGACGAAACTACAGCCCTGCCAGCAGAATATAACTTTGATAATGGAACAGCTCACTTTGAATTAATTGAATTGGAAACGATGTCTGGTTGTGTTTATGATCAGGGAGATCCAATTCCTGATGGATGGGTAGTGGAAACGGCAGATTTTATGGGTAGTAATTGCGAGGACTTTCAAATTATCGCAGAAGCCATTTGTGGACTAAATAGCTACACGGTTGTTGTGGGACTGGATGGAGCGACTTCATATAACGTAAGTTCGCCAACTGGTTTTAATGGCGTCGTGAGTGGTTCATTCTTAGATGGTCCATTTGTGCTCGGGACAGGGTTTTCCTATACCGTGAGTGATGTGGCAAATCCAACATGTGAAACAACTAGCAGTCAACCTAATATCGATTGCGTAGTAACAGCTTTAAACTTGGTGAGTTTTGAAGGTCGATTTACCGATTCAGGAAATGAATTGTTTTGGACAACTGCATCTGAATCGGAGACTGACTTTTTTAGTCTCGAGAGATCAGCGGACGGACAGCAGTTTGAACTTGTTGGAACGGTAGCAGCTGCCGGGTTTAGTGCAACAAATAGAAACTATCGGTTTCTCGATAAGAGTAATTTGCCAGGAGACAACTACTACCGTTTGCGGGAGCATAGCCGATCAGGTGCAAATAAAATTGTATCTGGTATCGTAAATGTGCGACGAGAATACTCCTTTGAAATAAGTGCTGTTCATCCGATTCCTGCAAAGGAATTTATTCAAATCGACTTCAATAGTACAGCAGGATCTGCAACGATTGAGATGTACGATTTAAGTGGTCGTTTAATGAATCAATTTAACTATAGCACTGTTCAAGGATTGAATAGCCTACAGATTAAACTGAATGAATATCCAGTAGGAAGCTACTTAATTAGTATTAGTAATTCGGAAGAAACAATAATAGCTCGGTTTATAAAAGCTGACTAAATAGAATAATTAAATTAAAAAAGGGCTCAACAGAAATTCTGCTGAGCCCTTTTTTAATTTAATTGATTTAAATAACTAGTAAACTAACTCTCCTCAGCAGTTGAATGGAATATGAAATGTAATGAGTTCTACCAACTTGCTAAAATATTGCTGCATTTAAGTACTAAATGGTACGACTTGAAATAAAATGCTAGAGGCTAGATTTAAGCATAGATTCAAGCTGCTTGGTCCCATTAGGTTTGGCGATAATTTTCATGTCTGCATCGAGCAAATAAAAGTAAGGTGTTTTATGTACCCGGTACTTGCTCACTACATTGGATTTATACCCATTTAAGTCAGACAAGTTAATCCAATCTAAAGATTGGCTATCCACTGCATCTAGCCAATCCGTCTTATTATTATCTAAGCTAATGGCAATAATTTCTAGATTTTTATTTTTATAGCTTTCATACAACCTTTTCAGTTTTGGAATTTCTCTTTCACAATAAGAACAATGCGATGACCAAAAAAACAGCACTGTTCGCTCCTGTTTATTAATAATGGAGCTAAGATTGTAAGAAGATCCATTTCTATCAGGCACGGCAATATCTGGAGCTGTATTTCCTACTAGTAGTTGTTTATAGCTTTCAGCCATCAATCGAATTTGATCATCGACATCAAAGTCGGAACAAGATTCCGACAGCAAATATTCTTCAATAGTAAACTGTAATAAAAGTTTCGGCCCCCTTCTATGAAAGTGCTCTAGCAAGTTATTCAGCACCGCTTCTTTCGATTCATCATGCCCTTCAGCCAACATCATTATTTTGTCAACACTACTCTGCAATCCTGGCTCACTAAACTCTGTGTAACGAACAAGGTACTTGTAAATCCGGTCTGGAAAAACGGCCGAGTTAATGTAGCGACGGTCCGAAAAATCAATTTGACTAAAGAACTGGTCTTTCAGGAATTCATATTCCGTTGGGTACTTTTTAGCAGTAGCTTTCTTCTTGTATTTTTCATAGTTAGGGAGTTGATATGCACTAGCATAGAGCGTAAACAAGGAACTCGGGTAATCATCAATCAGTGATTGAATTTCCTGAGAAAACGCTCTCTCTAATTGATCCTTTTCTTGCTCCAATTTTTCACGGGCAGCTTTGTCTTTTTTTGGGAGTTCCTTTTTTCTAGTATTAATCGCCTTCTTTTTCTTCGATAGCTCTTGCCGATAGTCAGTAAACTGACTCCATGCATGCGATTGATCCGATTGAAGGACTTGGTAGTCCTCTAGCATCTGCTTAGAATTGATTCGAAAGGACACTTGCGGCTCGCTTGGAATACTTAAAAACTCCAACTTGTTCCGCTCAGCAACATACAACTGGTACAAGCCGGTCTCGCGCTTTGTTTGCTTAAAAAGAAACTGCCCATCATTTGTGATGGTGGTGCTGTCTATAGATTGTATGTTGCGCCCATTAATCGATTGCAAGTAAATGGTATGATTGTTCCAATCCGGAATCGTGAATTTGCCCTCAACTTGTTGAGAGTTAAGCGTAATCGCCGAGAGGACACACAGAAGAGATAAATAATAATAAGTCATAAGGGAACTGTTCAGTATTTATGTACTACGAAGCTATACATTAGAGCATTAAATCGTTGCAATGCTTAATCCTCTAGTAGCAAAAGCACTAATTTTTTTCGGTAAATGAGATGATATGGCATCAGCTTTTACACATGCCCTAGTAGCAGGAACTGTAGTCAGTGTGTTTCCAATGAAGCGCAAGACCTGGCTGTTGGTTCTTTTTGCAATGCTATTTGCAGCAATGCCAGATGTTGATGTTTTAGCTTTTCGTTTTGGGATCCCCTATGAACACGTTTTTGGGCACCGTGGAATTACGCACTCGCTCTTTTTTGCATTCTGCTGGAGGTGTTCTGTGGGCCTATGTTTTCACTAAATGGCTAGGGTGGAAGAGTGGATGGAGATTGGTTGTCCTTTTCTTTGTAGTTACCGCTTCTCATGGATTACTAGATGCCTTGACAACTGGCGGTAAAGGGATTGCATTCTTTGCTCCCTTCAACAATGATCGTTATTTCTTACCCTGGCGGATAATACGTGTCTCTCCGATAAACATACAAGACTTCTTTGGCGAATGGGGTAAACGGGTAATGCTAAGCGAATTCAAAATCGTTTGGATTCCTTGCCTAATTATCTTGTTTATCCAGTTTGTTATTGGCCACGTTCGGAAGCTTGTGTTAAAAACGTCATAGTACTAAATCTAGATTAATACGTACACTAGTAAAGAATCTTCTTGTGAATAATGAAACGAGAACCGTCGTTAGGGCTGTCTTTGACAGAAGATCCGACCGCAATAGGAGTGGTTTTTTAGGCAGAGAAAATATTTTGCTTGTGTCTCAGCAGTGGATCTAAATCCAAGAGCGTATAAAGCTAAGGAAGGGTTTTGGCCTTCTGGTCTCCATGTTAATTGAAAATGGCAGGCGTTTTTCGGATGGCTCTAACGTCCAAAGTCTCTCACTTAAAAGAAGAAACATACTGATAGCCGTTATAAATAATTAGCCAATCATCGTTGGGGCTAAAATAGATCCGATCCATTCGTTTTTTCGCTTTTACTAATTGCTTCGCTGCACTGCTAAGTTCTTCTGCCATCTTTTTAGGCAGAAAAGTATGCAAGCGATTCTTTCTATCGATCATTGCCCAGCCTCCATTTTGATTGAAGGAAAGACTTTTAATTCCAACTTTAGCAGCTGAACTAATTGGTTTTTTTATTGCGTTCAATAGTTTGTTAGGCAATTCGCAAGTGAAGCCTCTATCATTGTGGCCGTATATCATCGTCCAACCCATTTCTTGATGGTTTGTGAATTCAATCTCAGAAATCGGTTGTCCCATTTTATCAGATACACGCTGAATAGCTGATTCTAAATTCGTTAATGGTTTACCACCTCCAATAACTTTACTGGCGTTGCCATTGGCGGTTATCATTACAAAGTCATCGTAATTGCTTAAAGCCAAATCGCTGATCTCGATGTCTTGTTTTTGTGCTTTTTTTATAGCGGTTACAGCATGCTCAGGAATGGCTTCAGCTAAGACCTTGTTTTTCCCGAATAGAATTAACCAGCCTCCTTTATCATTAAATAGAATAGATTTAATAGCTTGTTTTTGTGCCCTAACTTTTGCTAGACTGTCTATAAAAGTAGATTTTGTCCTTACACGATTTGCTTTAAATAATTGATAACTCGCTTGCTTTAATCCCTGCTGGTTAACAAATGCAGCAATTCGTGGTGGGATACTAAGCAAGAGTGGTTCTAAACTGGTCTTTCCTTCTTTGTAGGTAGCTGGAACTCCGAAGTTGTTTCTTCCTGGGCCAGCAGTTTCTGCTAGTACCCAACTTCTTCTTTTGCTTTTAATAACAGCCATTCCTTCTTCTGGCTTGTCGGCAATTACCGTTAGTAAGTGTCCAGGAACAGTAAGAAAAGCAATATCTGTAGATGGAATTAAATAGGTTAAAATTCCCGCTAGGAAAAAGGATTTTGAATCACAGTCACCTTTTCGAAGGAAGAGTATTTGTGGAGGAACAACAACACCACCCATTAAGTAATCGGGGTCGTTTTGCTTTGGAACTGCATAAGGAATGTCTTGCACTAGTTTCATGCAAAGCTCAATACGCTCTCTTCGAGAATCTGTTCCGTAAGTATTTAATATGCGCAGAACTTCTTTTGCAAATGGCAGACAGTATTTTTTATGATAAAACTCGACTATCGCCGTTGGGTTAGGACGCAGGTTTTTCTTGTTAATCATAAAGAGCCCGTCCTTCAGGAATTTATCACGTTTTTTATGCCAAAGCGACATTTGTGATTTGCTCATTCTGTAGGATCCAGTCATTACTTTCGGATAGCCAAAGCGCAAACTGTCCTGCTCCATGTCTGCAATCGGCCAACTCAGTTTAATCTGTTGATATTTATTCTTGTGGTCCTTAAAGGAGTAGTTAAAATGATAAATCCCCTTTAGTGTTTTTCCGGAAATTTTTACGTGGCGATTTTCTTTGTTGAGCGTGAATTGAATTGACTTGAAATCACGATCATATTTTGAGCGAGTTGGCGGCTTTGGAATTCCTCTCTTAGCTGTAGTTGGAGCTTTTCCCTTGGGAGCTTTCGGGTCTATAATTAATTCTTGCAACAGGGCCTTTCCTGCTTCTTTGAAGATGTCGAAAAGTAGGGACATGTTGTGTTAATTAAATTCGAGGAATCCCGAAGTGGTTTCCATGGATAGTATGAGGCCATCTTCTTGTGCACCAACGGTCATTTCAATCATGTTCTTTTGCCCTTCGCAAACATCAATGAGTAAATGGCTTTCGATAACTACATTCTCAGGTATAGCAATGGAATCCGATTCGAAATACAAATAGCTAAGATCGATTTCAACTTCCTTTCCTAAGTAATGAAGTTCCACCGTGTCGTTATTGCTAACAATTAAAAAGCGGTTGTCAATGTATTGCACAATGTAGGAATCTGTATTCGCGTGTTCGCGTCCTGTTCCTAGGCGTATTGACCCTGTCCCTTCTGCTTCTAGCGCACGCTCCAAATCATCTGTAAAAACTCTAATTGTTGTCTGTATGCTGCCTGTTTCATTATTGTAATGTAATTCAAACAGACTAACATAAAACTGGTGTGGACTAGCGGCCCCAGAGAGAACGAAAAGCATTAATAAAAGAACAGACTGCTTCATCGTTTGCATAATACAAAAATGGAGCCGCTTCATTCGTTAAAGTCTTCTTTTAGCCCGTCTAGTTTTCTTCGATCTTTCTTGGTAGGTCTTCCTGTTCCTCTATCTCTTGCAGCAACTGGAAAGTCGAAGAAAGCCGCATCATTTTTACCGAAGTTGGGCTTAGCTGGTGGTGGTGGTGAAAAGTCCTCATAGCATTCAGCAGCCAAAGTGGCTGAGACTCGCTTATCGATTAGCTTAACTACCTTATAGATAATTGTCAACTGACCTTTCTTGCTAGTAATCGTTTCTCCTCCCGATACGCAACGGGAAGCTTTCACGCTTTTTCCTTCAATCTTCACGCGACCAGCTGAGCATGCAGCGGTAGCCAGGCTACGTGTTTTGAAAACACGAACTGCCCACAACCATTTATCTATACGCACTTTCGTTAAATCTGCCATTGGCTTTACTGTAATGAAACCAGCTTATGCTAAAATTGTCGCCGGATCAAGAGCTTTCGAGATGATGGCCTTTAAATCGGATATAGCTACTCTCTTTTGTTCCATACTATCGCGTTCGCGTATAGTCACTGTATCGTCGTCCAAGCTATCGAAGTCAATAGTCACGCAGAATGGTGTTCCTATGGCATCTTGTCTACGGTATCGCTTTCCAATAGCATCTTTTTCATCGTACTGACAGTTGAAGGCAAATTTCAAATCGGCAAAAACCGTTCGCGCCTTATTCGTCAACTCCTCTTTGTTTTTAAGTAGGGGTAATATGGCCACTTTAACTGGTGCTAGTATAGGGTGGATTTTCATAACAATACGAGTGGCTGTTCCGCCCTTTGCATCAGGCACTTCTTCCTCTCGTAGTGCATCGGAAATCGCTGCAAGGCACAAACGATCTACTCCTACAGAAGTCTCCACGACATAAGGCACGTAGCTTTCGTTTAGTTCGGGATCAAAGTACTGAAGTTTCTTGCCCGATAATTCTTGGTGGCTCGTTAAATCGAAATCTGTTCGAGAGTGAATTCCTTCCAATTCCTTTATTCCAAATGGAAAACGGAATTCGACATCCACAGCTGCATTTGCGTAATGAGCGAGATTGTCATGATCATGGAAGGATAAACGGTCTTCGGGAAACAGAATACGGTGCCATTTCATGCGCGCCTCTTTCCAGTGTTCGAACCACTTCATTTCTGTACCAGGACGAACAAAGAATTGCATTTCCATTTGCTCAAACTCACGCATTCGGAAAATGAACTGACGAGCCACGATTTCGTTTCTAAAGGCTTTTCCTATTTGCGCTATTCCGAAAGGAATCTTTTGACGAGTAGTGTTTGCAACATTAAGGAAATTCACGAAAATTCCCTGTGCAGTCTCTGGACGTAAATACACCGTATCAGCACCATCAGCTAATGCTCCCATCTTAGTAGAGAACATCAGGTTGAATTGCCGAACATCAGTCCAGTTCTTCGAACCACCTACGGGGCAAGCAATCTCCAAGTCCTCAATTAACAGCTTAAGGGCAGCCATATCGTCGGCACCAATAGCATCTGTAAAACGTTTCAGGATTTCCGCCTTCTTATCTAGGTATCCTTTAACTCTGGGGTTGGTTTGCTTAAACATTTCTGCATCAAAGGAATCACCGAAGCGTTTAGCCGCTTTCGTCACTTCCTTTTCTACTTTCTTGTCAATCTTATTGGCGATATAATCTTCAACCAAGACGTCTGCGCGATAACGTTTTTTGGAATCCTTGTTGTCAATTAAAGGATCACTAAAAGCATCAACATGACCAGAAGCTTTCCAGATTTGCGGGTGCATAAAAATGGCAGAGTCGATTCCAACAATGTTCTCGTTCATCTGTACCATAGACTGCCACCACAACTTTTTAATGTTGTTTTTCAGTTCAGATCCATAGGGACCGTAATCGTAAACGGCGCTTAAGCCGTCATAAATTTCACTTGATTGAAATATGTACCCATATTCCTTACAATGGGAAATAATCCGCTTAAAATCCTCAATTGATTTTTCCATGGTCGCAAAGATAAGTCATTGTAATGTAGAGACAAGGGCTGTAGATAACATAGGTTTCGACGATGATTAAGTACTAGGGTTGATACAGTACTAAGCGTTATGCCCTCGTCAGGATTTATCGGGTTTCACTTTAAGGAATAAGGACTGAAACCTTCGAGGTCTTTACTAGAGAGCTCAATTTGCATGTAGCGTACATTGCCTCTTTGATACAGCTAGATTTGTCCCAATTAAGTGCTTAACTGGCATCATCTATAGTGATCGCTACACACGTAATAGCTACCGGAATTACTCCTCCTACTTGGTTAAAAATCCCGATCAAGATTTTGCCGGCTAGCTACTTGATTGATGATCGCTTCCAATCTAAAGATGGAGCTATGAATTTTTTAGAATTGCAGTAACTGTCTTTCTGGTAAATGAGTTGCGTTACAAGCAAAAATGCCGCAAGAAGATTCTGTACTTAGCGCTATTTGTTGTTAAGTGTTCAGTAGCTTTTTATGCTAGTACGGCCAAATAGTTCGCTCTTTGCTGAGCTAGCGAGCTAGCGAGCTAGCGAAAGGAGCGCAGCTAAGAGGCAGTCCCCAAATTGAAAGTAATAATTAGGGCTTTAGTTGGCGCTGTTTATTCTGATGGATTTAGATATAGTGTTTGTGAATTATCAATGTCTTTATACCTTTTCAAAATATCTTCCTCGCCAATTGTTGTAAGGTTGTTTATGCCAAATTTTGACAAAATTTCACCGTTTACTTTCCTTGCTGAGTGGATTAACTGGCCTTGATGATTGTAGAACAAACAAATGCCGTTATTGATAAGTTCATCATAGTCGCAGACTCGATAGTTGTTATCTGAAATTATGATATCAGCAGTTTCGTTATCTAATTCAAACCAAAATTGCGAATCAAGAAAGGTAAAACCATGGCAATTATACCGATCATTAAATTTTATTTTGTCTTGCATAAAACGATGGTATTTTCTAGGAATAAGCGTATCGTTATGGTCAAGGAAAACCTGCTTAGTAGCGAGATTGCCATTGAGTTTTTTAAATGCACTTAAAGCAGTATTCTGTTTGGTGTATACATTGCAAATCTGATAAGCAGATTGATATAAGATCTTAATGTAGGGCCCAGTCTGCTGTTGAAAGTATTTATGGAAATACCTTTCGGTTATCTGGTTAACGGTGTGGTTTTCAGTTTCCTCATAGAAAATTGTTGTGCGGATCATTTTCGATGTAGGATTTCTTTGGTATCCGTTTTGATTGGCCTGAGAGAATAACCAATTAGATGTGAAGCAAGCTGATAGGGAAGCTAAAGTGCTATGCAATATAAATTGTTTTCTATCCATTACTTGTGTAATTATAATTCTGCTTTTTAAGAAAAGATAGATTAGTATTACTTATTTAAAAGTCTAAATTACAGTCGGTATCTATAGGGAAATTAATTTTTTGATTGTAATTTCTGTCGAAGTAGTTAAATGCATTTGTTTGTTTTTTGTTATTTTTATTTCGTTATTAAGCCTTGTTGCGTGATCTTATTTTGCGTTATTTACCAATTGCTATTTTTAAACGCAATATTAAAATAAAGAACGCGATTAGTAATTTTAGTTTATCAATATTTAACATTTATTAAAACAGCCTTGATAGCATCTTCACGTTAAAGCAGGTAAAATAAGCCCAACTGATTGTGTAATGCTCGATATCTGTACGCATTAAAAGTGGAGGATGACTGTATATAGCTAGGTCGTCTCCAAGTGCGCGGCAACCCACTGGTAGCTGCCCGATCTCGAAAGCGATGCTTCTGTCACTGCCTATTTTAATGCGGTGTTTAATTTCTAAAATGGCATAGGAGACTAATGGTAGCTAGCTAGAAAGTGTGAACAATATCATAAAGGGTGATAAGCGAATAGCTAGAGTGCCCCAAGCTGATCGTTGTTACTACCTAGCTAAAATATCCATACTTTCCTGCCAGGCACTGAGAAAATCATCCCCTCTTCTCGACTCCCATTTTAATTTGGGATTAGATTTAATGAAAGACAAAAGAATGTTTTGCCGCTTGGATAGCATCGTTTCGCTAAAACTACTGTCACTCAAGGCAGCATTAATTCTTGCTGCCTGAGTATTGGTCATTGGAACGAATCGAAGCATTTGTTTTGATAGATAATGTTTAGCTGCTTTATCAGCACGAAATAGTGATTCGTCGTCGAGGGCGGTTGGGCCGAGTGCTGCGACGGTGGCTCTTTTAATTGCTTTATCGTCGGATAGAACTTTGTTTGCACAGCCGTCTTTTCTTGAGGTGCTAATTACTTTCCCCCAGTTGGTGCTCTTTGTGTCATAAACAACTCGCACCACTTCTTGCCCGCTCATAAATCCAGCTTCTGTATCAATCACTCCTGTTTGCTTTCCAAGGCTTGCTTCGCCCGACCAAAAACAATGCATAGAAATATAGGCCTCTTTTGTGCTTTGTGCGTTTAATTCTTCTGCTAAATAACTCAAATATTCGGGAGTATTTTTATTCGCTTTCTGTAAGGCGAAAATCATGGAGTTAACTAAACCGCCCGCGCTATAGTCGTTCGCTAAGCTTGGCGACAATTGTATTTCGTCAGAATTAATAAATCGAACAACGGGCTTGTTCCAGGTTGGTTCATTAAATAACTGCAGAACTAATTCATCGGCTCCTTTTTTAGTGTTGTATATGGCAAGTGGAATAAACTCCGTTTCGATTGCATCGACAATTAATGGATGACTGAGAACGGTCTCACCATAAGATGTGCAAGTATGGCAACCTGTAGCTTCTTGAAAAAAAATAAGAATGGGTTTATTTACTTTTTCTGCTAATGCAAGTGCGCTTTCATAGTTTCGTACCCATTTAATCTTTCCTAATTCAATTTGCGAGTTTTGCTTTAGTAGTATACTTTCGAATTTATTATCGTTTTGAGCGGTGGAAACATTGCCGCCTAAATTAGCAAAGCAGAAAATAAAAGAAAGAAAGAAGTATTTCATTACTGATAAATTTGAATATTACAAATTGTACTATAACATTTGGACTAATTCAATCTCACCAAATCACCAAATGTTACTCTTCCCAGCCTTTACAACGCTCAACTGCCTTGCTCCATTTTTTACATCTGCGATTACGTTCATCTGCCAACATTTCAGGAAGAAAACGGCTAACACCTTCATTGTCGTCGGCTAGTTTAGAAAGTTCATAAAAGCCAACAGCTAAACCTGCCAAGAACGCTGCGCCCTTTGCCGTAGTTTCTAAAACAGAAGGTCGCTCTACCGGAGTGCCAAGAATATCGGCTTGGAATTGCATTAAATAATTGTTAGCAGATGCGCCGCCATCGACCAATATTTTTTGGAGTGTCATTTCTGCATCTAACTCCATTGCATCCAATACATCTTTGGTTTGATAAGCAAGTGATTGCAAAGTCGCTCGGACTAAATGAGCTTTTGTGGTTCCACGGGTTAGACCGAAAATGGCTCCGCGCGCATACATGTCCCAATGGGGAGCCCCTAAGCCAGCAAAAGCAGGAACAACATAAACGCCATCCGTATCGGAGACTTTCTGGGCAATATATTCGGTATCGGGGGCGGAATCAATTAGGCGTAAACCATCGCGTAGCCATTGAATTGCAGCTCCAGCAATAAACACGGAACCTTCTAAAGCATAAGTTATCTCTCCCTTTAGGCCCCAAGCGATGGTTGTAAGCAATCCATTTTTGGATGGGACTGCTTTGTTTCCGGTGTTCATAAGCATAAAGCAACCCGTTCCATAAGTGTTCTTCGCCATTCCCGATTCGAAACAAGTCTGCCCAAATAATGCGGCTTGCTGATCACCGGCAACTCCTGTGATTGGAATTTTGGCACCAAGATGTTCAGCAGCAGCACGGCCAAAGTTGCCCGAGGAATCACGTACTTCTGGAAGCATGCTCTCAGGAATATCCATCTTCTGTAGTAATTTTTGATCCCAAGCAAGATCCTTGATATTGTAAATCATCGTACGAGAAGCATTGCTATAGTCAGTCGCATGAATTTCCCCATTGGTGAGCTTCCATATTAGCCAACAGTCGATTGTTCCAAAGAGTAAATCTGGTAACTGTTCTAAGGCAGTAGGAACATTATTTAGTATCCAATTGATCTTAGTTCCACTGAAGTAGGAGTCGATCACCAATCCGGTATTGTCCCGAATGTAGTCTTCAAGTCCTCTTTCCTTTAATTCATCGCAGTAGCCGGCCGTTCTTCTGTCTTGCCAAACAATAGCGCGGTGAATAGGCAAGCCTGTTTTTTTGTTCCAAACGACTGTCGTTTCACGTTGATTAGTGATTCCGATAGCCGCTATGTCATTGGCTGTTATGTCATGTTTTGCCATGACTTCACGAGCTACTTGGATTTGGCTCTCCCAAATCTCCTTAGGATCGTGCTCCACCCATCCCGCTTTAGGGAAGTATTGGGTGAATTCCCGCTGAGCGCTTGCACAGGCGACACGATTTTTGTCGAAAAGAATGGCTCTAGAGCTAGTAGTTCCTTGGTCTAAAGCGAGAATATAGGCTGCCTTCATAGGCTAAAAATAGAAAGCAGTTGCGCAAGAGCAGTCATTTTGGCAAGAACTTCGCTGTTTCAGCGACATATAGCCTGATATACGGAATGTACTCCTGTATATTATAACTATTTTGTAACCGTGTGGTTATGTGATAGGCTTCTTACTGAAGTTTTTGCTTGGGAGTTTCTTCCATGCCATGCGACTTATTTACCGAAAAAGAATAACTCACTTAATAACAATTCAATGAAAAGACTTTTACTTACGCTATTAATTGTATGTCCGTTGATAGTAAACGCCCAAAGCTTAGTATCGACTGAGGCAGAAAATCGCATTGCGGTTTTGGAGGAATTTACAGGAGTTAATTGTGGTTGGTGCCCAGAAGGACATGAGATTGCAAAGAGCTTGAAGGAAACTTATAATGATCGCTTCACTTTATTTAATGTTCATGCAGGCACTTTTGCGGAGCCAGGAATAGGAGATCTCGATTTTAGAACGCAATGGGGAGAGAGTTTGGCTTCTGCAGTTGCTGTAGATGGCTATCCTGCAGGTGATGTAAACAGGCATTTGTTTCCTGGAAGTACTTCTATCGCTGAAGGACGGGGCTCATGGGCTGCATGGACGGAAGCTATCCTGCAGGAAACTTCGCCAGTAAATGTTGGACTGCAATCAGATTATAATCCAGCTACTCGGGAACTCACCATTTCGGTAGAAGCCTACTACACCTCTGATGCAGTTGAATCGACACATAAGTTGAACGTGTTGTTATTGGAG
>CANNZV010004519.1:0-39759 GCA_947561585.1 Caprella mutica
CCAAGAAAATGCATGGTAATAATCATGATTTGTGGTTAATATAAAGAGACTGAGAAATATGATAGGACTATTAAACTGATTTACTGGCCCTATTTGAATGCATTATTAATAGAAAAAAGATTTCAATCAGAAGTGAACCTTGGGTGATATTTTATAGGGTTAGGATGGAAAAAAGGAATTTCAAAGAAATATTTTACGGTTACATATATATGTATGTCTGAAGAAAAGAATTACTTTATTTTGTCAAAAAAATTAATAACACAGGATAGATACATACAACTATTTATTAATATGTATGCTTTAAAATACTACAAATGTATTTTTTTCACATTTTACTAATCTTACCTTTCTTTAAAACTTTACTAATTGAAATGTTTGTAGATATTTCATATTTGGTCTGGGTACACGATGACAAATTTGTAAGATTTGAAAATAATAGAAAATTAGAAAACTATAAATGGTGAGATGAGTATCATGCAGTGACTGTTTTTTCTAATAGTACATATACGCTATTGATATAAAAATCAATAGCGTATATCTATAAAATATATTTTTACTAAAATAATTTAAAAAAGAAGGTTAAATCCAATAGAAACTATTAATATTATTCATATAATTTACATATATAATTTACATAATATTGTACCATACATTTTCGATCGATTGATATATAATTATTAAACATCCTAATTTCTCTTGACCATCCAATTAAACCTTATTATTAAAATTGTAGTCATATTTTCAACTTAAAAACAAGAAATGAAATCTACAGAGAAGAAAATTAAACCCAAACTATTCATTCAATTTATGCATACAATTTACTTAATAAGATAAAAACACAGTCAACAAACCTTCATATATGTCAAGTATTTCAATTTTCAAGCGACAAGCCTCTTATATAACAATATGTTCAGAGGGGGAATCTGAACTGTTAGTCGGAACTATTGTTTTACAGCCTAAACTAATACCGTTTACGAGGACTTTTATTAACTTTTTACATCAGATTTCACGAGGAAGAAGGCTTAAAAGAGAGTCCACAAAGTGTCAGAGAGATGGTTGCTACAAGAATGCAGATCTCGAATAGAATATGTCAGGGATAAAAAGAATTTAAGTGTCTATATAACTCAGCAAGAATCCCTCTTTATGCAAGCAATCATGAAGAAATTTTTAGAATTTTCTGTTTGGTGAGTTTCGAGTTATTATACAGTTCCACATTAACGAGCATATTAGAAGAAGTATATGTATAATTATTATCTAATTTGATTTTAATTGGTATCCATGATAATTGCAGGCATCACGGATACCAAACTTTTCTCCAAGATTTATGCGGGTATAATGGAGATACCAATTAATATACCGACTACAATGATAATTGTTATATAAATTTTTGAAATATGATGATAATTGACCCTATGTATTTTTGTTAGATTGTAATTGAATGGGAAAACTCATAAAGAAAATTATGATGGCTCATCGAAAATTATGACCTAATAATCTTATATGGCCCATCATCTAATTTTTTTTAAATAGGAACCTAGATATAAATATACATGTTCAATGATATCATACTTTTGCTAGATTTTCTCACAGGAACCATTTTTTTTATTGCGTGAAAGAATGCTAACATTCAACATGATGTTGAATGTTCCATACCTACTATAATGTTAGAGCGTTGATGTACTTTACAGCTCGAACAGGATGTTTCCGGAAACTAAAATCAAAAGCCTACAAAAGAAATCTTTTATTTACTGCCAACTCTCTATACAGAATTCTGGTGAAAAGAGTTCTTCCATGACTCGTAATTTGGAAGTAGCTATCATTTGAATTAAAAAGATGCTATTGTATTTCAGGAGATAATTGTATTTGTAGAGAAATCTAATGGACAGTTCGTGCAAGGTCAGTTCGTCCATGGACAATTCGTCCACGAAACTATTAATAATATTATTCATAAATTATATTATTCAGTAAAGTATGAATTTTGTCACCATCGAACAAGGCTGGAGAGGGGGCCTGGTCGGAATGTCCGGCCATGAAATCTAATACTTCATTACTTACCCTCATGATTTATCACAAAATTATGATGGAGCAATTGAAGCATAAGAAATGACCGTACCTAATCTTCTATGGCCCCACCATAATTATATTATAGAAGTATATCCATATCAATTTAATTCGCATACATCGATAACAATAACTTAGTCAAAATGAGTTTCTGTTATTGGTCTGGACTCCTAAAAACAATACTGGACTGTGATTGGTTCTCATATTTCCACCAAAGACTCGATTGAAAATTTTCTTCCCTATGATATTAGACCAAAAACGGAAAACTCGAAGTCAAAGTTATTATCCTATAACTGGTCATATCGGGTCAAACCCGCAGGTACCATTGATTCCAATTAAATTATTCAGTTGAATTATGATTATTATATCGTTTTTAAGTATCACATGTAGAATCGGCTCCCTATAGTCCAGTTTAGGGTACGGATTGTACAGGAGTGAATTCTTGAGGTGCCGATTCTACAAGTGATCATTTTTACTTATAATTACTACCGAAGATGTATGGAAAATGCGATAATTCGTAACTTATCCTATTTTAGATTCTTGGATGTATCTGGAAATGAAAAAGATTGATGAGATAAAACCTAATGCAATCAATCATTATTCAAAGTCAAATGAACCAACTTTTTCATTTTTCTGCTATGTTTTTAGATACCCAAATTGTTTGTTCATATTTAGTGTCATTATTAACTATATAACCTTTATTATAGATGATATTCATATTCATTAAACAACATTGCACAAAATTCTTTATATTGACTATAAATGATATTATTTCCCACTCTATAGGTACCTGAGATACCTTCAAAGGAAATTAGTGCGAAATACACTTCAAAGGATCAATCAACGTCAGGCCAAAGTCCAAACTTTGTTCATCATCTCCGAATGGATTTATCAACAATAGAAGAAGTGGAGAATTTTCCACCCATTACGATGGAATCCATTAACACTTTCTGCGTACTTATGATGCCAATTAGCTATACAAATGATATTAAAAAAGTTAGCCTAAGAGTTAAGCAAATGATGTTTTCTTACGAGTTTTACCCTGAAAAATTGCCAATCTTTTCAGTTAAATTATAAGTAAATAATCAAAGACTTTTTCCTGGTGATTCAAATATTAAACATGTTAAGGATCCATGAGTAAACAAATCTTATTTTCAGAACCGTCTGAGTAAATAGAAAGAAAATATAGTTTATGAATATTAAATTATAATAAGGAAGGATTTCTTATTATAATAGTTTTAGAGGAGTTGCCGGTGATTAACCGTTTATGATCTAAGGTGACATATATGTCCCCTTTTTTTGAGGTATTTTCCTTTAATGACCGTATAAACACATGTGTACTCTTTCACACATTAGAGCCACTTCATATCTCTGGTGCGCTAGATAGTTTTCTATGATTAAAATCTTGGAGAAAACTATGCTCTTTGAGGGATAACTAGGATGAAATATCTGACGTACATCGTTTTCTATAATTTAAACATAGAAAATACTTCATAACTCAGGTGCATTTCATAACTCAGGTCCTTCTTTACTCGAGTGTTTCATATCTCAGAGTTTCATATCTCAGGAGTTTTACTGCTCTTGTCTACCCATTTTTTTCACTATTTCAGGAAAGAGTTTTTAATTTTTTAACATGCTTTCTTACCTATATATTGCATTCATTATTGAGAATACAACATGAATACATAATATGTATAAATACATCCTGATCAGAAAACAAAAAAAAATTAATTTATACTTCAAGGAAATTGTTAATAACCCATAGTTCTGAGACGAATTTAATGTCAAAACTAAATTGAGCAAACTTTTTCTTAATTTTATTATTAAATAATTCTCTAAATAATAGCCACAGTTTGCTAGACAGTGTCCTGCTCTTTTTACTGTTTTTACTATCACTTTATCTAGGATTTCAGGCAAAAGTAGGGCTATTAAATAGGGCTAATACTGTTAGTTAATGCTATAGCTACCTAGCAGTCAATGTGACTGTCTTTTGTTTTTCAAACATTCGTATCTCATTAATTATTATTGGTAGATACTTTAATTTATTTAATGTAAATTGAATGTATGTATATTGAATTATGTAAAATGAATGTATGTAAATTGAATGTATGTGAATTGAATTATGTAAATTGAATGTATGTGAATTGAATTATGTAAATTGAATGTATGTGAATTGAATTATGTAAAATGAATGTATTTATATTGAATTAATAAAATTGAATGTATTTATATTGAATTAATGAAATTGAATGTATTTATATTGAATTATGTGAATTGAATTATGTAAATTGAATGAATGTATATTGAATTATGTAAAATGAATGTATGTATATTGAATTATATAAAATGAATGTATGTATATTGAATCATTAAAATTGAATGTATGTATATTGAATTATGTAAAATGAATGTATGTATATTGAATCATTAAAATTGAATGTATGTATATTGAATTATGTGAACTATGTTTATTGAATTATGTGAACGTATATTGAAGTCACTCGATTTATATAGGTATTGTGTATTGATTTTGATATACAAAGTAATTCATTTTAAAGCTAATGTTTATTCATTCAATGACTTATTTATTAAATCACTGTGATCTACATATTTATACTCCACAAGACACTGAAACAATCTGATCTTTCCATATTACATTAAAACTAAAATACGGATGAGTATTTCTTATGTAGGTCCTGAACCTTAAAATGCGTAGCCTAGCTCCATAAAAAACTCTGATTCATTAAAATGTACTAGATTATAAGGAGGAATTAATCGTAGAGAAGAACTGAATAAGTTTGTGTTTGTAATTACTACTTCTTTTCATTTAAATCTACTTTATATAGGATGCGCTACAAGCCTTAATATGAGATTCTGCGGGCCGTGAATACTGTATTAATAAATTTTATTTTCTAGAGAATTCATGTAATTAATATGTGTTCGTGCATAAATTGTTTCATTGTTTTATTTATAATATATCTATCTCATTTATATTACAAATACAATAAATTCAAGCATCTACCAATGATAAATTATGAGATGCAAATGTTTAGGTCATTTTGACTGCAGAGGCAGTCAAAATGACTTAAAGAAGGTTTGCTTCTTCTGACAAGGGGGCCTTTAAAAAAATTGACTGGTTGGTAGTTAACTAGTATCAATCAGCAGATTCATAGTCACCCTGTCTACATATATCGGATTATTGTATATGTAGAATTAAAAATAACGCAGGAAAACATAATAAATGGCATTTAAATTATTAAACTCCTTAAATCTATTTTTTTTCATTATATATTATGAATCATGATTAATTAGTACAGTTGAACTTCTCTATAGTGAATGTATGTAGAGTCCTGAGTAAGGAACTACCCCGTATAGTGAACAAATTTTCTTTAGTTTAAAATAAGTTTTCTACAATTGATGGCAATACATGGCCGACTAAATAAAATTTGTTCACTTGTGTTTTTTTATTGTTTGAAAAACGTAAAATATGTTGGTTGTATTCCGTTACAGTTGAATGACATGTAGGGTAAGTTACGAAATATCGAACAGTTTCACAATTTCGATAATGAAAGAAAAAATATTATTTATAACTGTAAATGAAAAATGGCATTTTGATGATGAATATTAATTAGCTAATTTTCAAGAATAAAAAGTAAGTAAAAGATTAATCTCATATATTTTTTAATTCAGTTTATATAGCTGTTTCTTTCAATATTTATAATAGGTTCCTTTGATCTAAAATCTCACTCAGCAATGATCTGGAAAAATAAATATTAAGCTTGAAAAAAAAAGCCTTGACATTTTAATTAATTATCTGTATAAGAATATTATTTAATGAAACAATGTCTCTATAACAGCTCATTGAACATCTTCTTATTTAACATTAATTAACTGGAAACTTCATTGGAGTGCAAGTAATTTGAATCTGAATGACCGAATAGATTTTTATTTCTAAAAGATGGATAGAATACATAATTTTCTCCAGTTATCACATTTTAGAGTAAATGTCAAGAAAACCAAAGTAATTCATCTTTGCAAGAAGATACAAATAATATTCCACTAGGGATGAACTCTTACGGTGAAGAACATTCATACAATATCTTTTTACAGTCAATACAAATAATATTCCACTAGGGATGAATTCTTACGGTGAAGAACATTCATACAATATCTATTTACAGTTAATACAAATAATATTCCACTAGGGACGAACTCTTACGGTGAAGAACATTCATACAATATCTATTTACAGTCAATACAAATAATATTCCACTAGGGATGAACTCTTACGGTGAAGAGCATTCATACAATATCTATTTACAGTCAATACAAATAATATTCCACTAAGGATGAACTCTTATGGTGAAGAACATTCATACAATATCTATTTACAGTCAATACAAATAATATTCCACTGGGGATGAACTCTTACGGTGAAGAACATTCATACAATATCTATTTACAGTCAATACAAATAATATTCCACTAAGGATGAACTCTTATGGTGAAGAACATTCATACAATATCTATTTACAGTCAATACAAATAATATTCCACTGGGGATGAACTCTTACGGTGAAGAACATTCATACAATATCTTTTTACAGTCAATACAAATAATATTCCACTAGGGATGAATTCTTACGGTGAAGAACATTCATACAATATCTATTTACAGTTAATACAAATAATATTCCACTAGGGACGAACTCTTACGGTGAAGAACATTCATACAATATCTATTTACAGTCAATACAAATAATATTCCACTAGGGATGAACTCTTACGGTGAAGAGCATTCATACAATATCTATTTACAGTCAATACAAATAATATTCCACTAAGGATGAACTCTTATGGTGAAGAACATTCATACAATATCTATTTACAGTCAATACAATTAATATTCCACTAGGGATGAACTCTTACGGTGAAGAACATTCATACAATATCTATTTACAGTCAATACAAATAATATTCCACTAGGGATGAACTCTTACGGTGAAGAACATTCAAACAATATCTATTTACAGTCAATACAAATAATATTCCACTAGGGATGAACTCTTACGGTGAAGAACATTCATACAATATCTATTTACAGTCAATACGTATCATTAAAATGTTCAAATATCATCTGTTAATGGTTAATACATTATATCATTCACTTTACATTAATTACAAACACTTCATTTTCATTACATCCTTTCACACTCAGTTTCACAATAACGTTGCGTAAAAGGATAATTTTAGAACAAAGTTTAGTTCATCGCATGTTTCAGTGCGGAATGTTTCATATACCATTTAGCACTTTATTAGTAAGTTAGTAACAGTTTTAGCATCTGCACCAATGAATGACAACAATCACGGAAAGTTATTCTGACGACTAAACTAGAAGTTCCAAATTACCTTTTTAGTAAGAGGACCAATTTACTTTTTTCTGTTGCAAACTTTGAAGTTGATTATGTGGAGTGGTTGTTAATTAATTTAGGTCTTTATGAATTGCAACAGGAGTTTACAGTTGTTTGCAAGATGTACTGGGGATAGATACACTGAATAATGAGTTATTAATATTTATATTATAATTGGTATCCATGATAGGTAGGTAGGGTGGCAAAGTGTGAACTAAAATTTAATCGGACTTTTTCCGATAAAAGTCTGCGGTATTTGGTCTCAATTTTTCACACACGGATTTATATTTACACGCTTTTTTCTGACTATCGAATATTTAGTACTTGTTACAGATTCAATTAATACTGATTGGTAATATTATCTACAATATCACAGATAAATAATTTCAATTTGTTTATACCAAAGTAACTACTCAAGTGTGGTTGTTTTAACCCTTTATGCTCTATAATAATTTGAGCGAAAAAAAAAAATGAGAATTTTGTGATATTCTTGTAATATATACCTAGGTAAATAAATAATAATAAAAAAAACATTAAAAAAACATTTGGGTTGAAATCGACACTGAAAACTTTGTAATTGAAGGGAAAGGAAGATACATTGAATAAATAGTTTATTAAACAAAATGCAATTTTATTCCATTTGACCTTTTTTAATACCCTTCATATAACTGAAAATTCTTGAATTTTATTTGTCCACACTTGGCTTGGCTGCCCAGTATAATTGTTTATTCCGGTCTTCATATGATTTTATAATTCGGTGTGACTCTTTTCCAAATATAATTTCTTTTTAATATCTACCGCTTATGAATTAAATAATTTCATGATTTCATAATGTGACATTTGTTCATATTTATTCTTCTAAAATGCAGGGATATTGTCATCCAAAATATAATTTGCTGGTCAAATTAAGATTGTGACATTTTTATTATGGATGTTTTATAATTTGTTTTAGGTTTTCACATTCTGTCAGTGTATAATTTTTGCTTTTATTTTCTTTAATATTTTAATAATTTCATTTTATTCGTAAATAGAAAATGATTATAATTAATAAATCTTTGGTGAAGTTTTTTATTTTTGCATATTTTGGGAAATTTTCTCGTTCTAGTTGAATGAATAATATAATTTATTGCTGCTTGAATATTATTATTTAATTTTCTATTTAATATATATATATTCAATTAACTATCATTAAAATTAATATATCATATTAATTGTTCATTAAGATTTAGATGAAAATATAACTTTTCGATAAATAATTAAATTTTAAAGTATTAAATTTCAATAACACAATAATTAGAGGATGGTACTGTTATTTAATTTCTACCTTAACACTTCATTTCCCTCTTTAATTTCTGTAAAAAAATATCCTGAAAAAAAATTTACTCAAGATAAAAAAAAAATCATTTTGTAGCATGCAGTATCGTTTTTGATAATCCCTTTAAAATTTAAACTATGGCATCAGTATTTGAACTATTACAGTATTTTATTCTTGTTAGTTCCTCTGCTACGTCATCACAAAACAAAAACTGGAAATGGGGCTAAAGTACAGTGGAAATCCTACCTATCATTTACCATCTATCACCTGTTACTTTGTTATCTATCATTTATGACCTATCACTTATTATACTATCAATTAATACCTTTTACGTATCACCTATCACTTGTTAACTATTATTTATGACCTATCACCTGCAGGTATCATGCATACAAACTAAAATAAAAGTTAAAATATTATTACTATATTGTTTTTTCTTACATGACCGAAGATGTGAAACTGACCGATAATTCGTAACTTACCCTATTTCAATAAAATAATATGCAGATAAAATTCATTCATTTCCGATGTGAGAGGAATATAACGTATACATAAATTCACGTAATAAAGAGATTTCCGGTGCGGAACCGAGGAGGATTTCCTGTTTTGCTAATCTATATTATAACATTTTTAAAATGTTAACAAAGAATGTTGTTGTTGTTGTTACTAGAACAGTACCTGTTATTGAATCTAAATTATATTCGAATGCAAGAAAGTATTAAGTATAAACATATTCTGATTGAACAAAAACAATCTCTCAAAAACGAAAATATAAATTTAATTTATTAAATAATTAGTGTCAATATTATTGTAGTCCGTAGTCATGATACTGCCACAAATGATTTGATTTTCCTTTTAATATGTGTTTCTTAATAAAAGTGTGACACACGGATAGACGGACTCACCTCTTATTGTAGTACGAGGGAAATTATTAATATAGATAGATTTTACCATCTCTTAATTATTCAACTAGTTCGAGTGAATTTATTATACAGACATGCCTCGCTTTAAGTACAACTCACTTTATTAAAAGTAATACTTATTTCGAGTCATGTTTCGAAATAAGAGCCGTTCGTAGACATAGAAAACGGAGACAATTTTTTGTGATTATTTCACGGTAACTAAAAAAACAATAAAATTATAATCCAGATAAGGTTATTAGAAGCAATTGGTTCAGAAATTCAACATGTCCTATTTTAGGGTAAGTTCCGTGTTATTGCACGGTTCCATATTTTCTAACACGTGAAATCTTAATAAAATAATCATTATTTAACTTTAGAAAAGAAGTTAAACCAATTACCAATTAGAAAAGAAGTTAAATAATAATTATAATATTTTCTTTTCTGACGTGTACGAAATTGTGGAACCAACCAATAACTTGGAACTTAGTACCCTACTACCAAAAACATTTCATAGAGCATAAAATAGCGGTTTGTTAAATGTAGCACAATAATTATATAAATCTAAGTATCCAATAATTACTCACCTATACTGAGAGAGAGTTAAGCTATGGATGGATTTTAAAACATATAATAAATATACGTCTTTAAACTTTTTCATCACAGTTACAAACAATGAAAGACTGTATATTATTATTAATATGCTTATATACGTAGTACTCTAATAACTCTAAAACAAATTTTCCTTCTATAACTCATAGAAAATGAGATATATAATCAAGGAGTGACAATTATAAATTTCTTGTTACTTTTATTCGCTTTAGTTACAGTTTGGTAACTAAACTGAGTCGTGATTTGGTAACTAAAGCGGGGTATGCCTGTACCTTATTTCAGAGCAGAAAGAAACGTAATTAATTTTACTTTATAGGGCAAATTCCAAGTCATCGAACAATTCTACTTTTTCAAACACGTATGTTCAAGAATATATAATAATTAATATTTAACTTCTATTTTATTTTATATATCTGGTAAAAGCTAGCTAGAGCACTTAAGCTTCGACTGAGATCGTCGAAGCTAATCTTCCTCTTCGGTTGATTTATTAAACATTAGATTTAAAGATACAATGTTAATTTTCAAGGACATCTTTTCCTTTCTATGTTCATCAGGAAATGTCCGACGAAGACTGCTAAAATGTATAAACAATCTTAAGAATAAATCATCTAACTAATGTTATTTTTTTATGTTAAATAGCCAGTAAATTATGTTTCTAAATAAGTTAATGATAATATTTCTATTTAATTTCCAATTTAATATATTTATTTATTTCATTTATCTATGAAAGCATATTTTTATTATCTACTAAAACAACAGAAAGTGAAGTATAGCTCGACAATCTCAGTCGAAGCTTACGTCTATCTTTTCCCTATATATATATATACTGTTTATACCTATTCAAATAAAAGTTAAATAATATTTATATCATATTTTTTCTTACATGTCCGAAGATGTATAACTGTGCGATAACTCAGAACCTACCCTATGCCAATCTTTACTTTCATATCTGCTTTAGATCACTTTATTCCAATATATGATTTTAAATTCAAAAAACGTTTTACAGAACACCGTTTCATTTTATTTTTATTTTGCTTCGTGCTATAACATTTATTTTTATAGCTAGGATATATTTTTTAAACATTTCCATTAAAATCCTAAATGGTTATATCCCCTAAGGGTCCGTGTCCACTTTAGCCGAAGTGGATGAGTAAATAATTAAATAATGAACTACTATTATATCTATTGAATATACAGTGTGAACTCCTCTATAGTGAAATCCTGTATAGTGAAGTAGAGTGCTGAGTAAGGAAGTAGCCTCTATAGTTAACACATTTTCTTTAGTCTGCTATAAATGGCCATTAGTATTAGAAAACAAATGGCCCTTTTATTGCAGAATGAAGAAATAAGTTCACTATAGAGGCTAGTTCCTTACTCTGGACATTAAATTCACTAAACAAGATTTCATTATAGGGGAGTTATAATGTATTTGGTAAAATAAACAAAGTCATGGTGGGCGAGAGAAGAAAAATTAAGAAGAAAGCCGACTTTTCTCTCCTATAATGCCCACCATAAAATTTTCTCTGAGTAACAATGTAAAACAGTTTTCTATTTGATTTTTTGTCAAAAAGTCTTCACCAATTTCTTTATTTTTAATAATAAAGAATTTAATATTATTAAGTTATTGAATATTTAATAATCTTCGTATATTATTTCCATAATTTATAATGCAATATTCCATTATATAATCACAATGTATTGATTATTAAAAATGAAAATATTAATCTTCATTGATGTCATTATTATAATTACACATTAATTAAATTCTAGGCAAATGTAATACAGTGAAACTCCTGAGTTATGAAGTATTGGTTACTTCATAACTCAGGGGCACTGAGAGTTTTCTATGATTAAAATTTAAACATAGAAACTACTTCATAACTTAGGTGCATTTCATAATTCAGGTCTAAGAAAAGTGTATCTGTGATGATTTTTTGACAGTTTACTAACTTCCCATTTCCAAAAAGAAACTTTACTAATTGTAATGCTTGTAGATATTTTAAAATTGGTCTGAGTACACGATGACAAATTTGTAAAATTTGAAAATGATTGGAAATTAGAAAACTATGATTTGTGAAATTAGCATCATGCAGAGACTCCTTTTTCTGATAGTGAGTATATATTCTTTTACAAAAGAGCATCTTATTTCATTTGACTTTTTATCAATGATTCTTAATTACTCCAAATGTCCTTTTAATTTCAAAATAAATTTATTCAACCCGTAAATGGAGTATAATAGTTCTTTTTTTTTTTTTTTTTTTTTTTTTTTTTTTTTTTTTTCAAAGGCCCCCTGCCAGAAGTAATAGTTGGCTTCGAGGTCCCAAGAATAATTTCTACCTGAGCTGCAGTAGCCAATCTGTTGTCATCATTTGGATGTGAGCCGAATTAAATTCTGCTATTATTGAGATGCAGCAACATAATATCCTTTGGAGTCAAAGTCTCCTCGTGTCCTTTCAGGGATGAGATGAAATGCTGAAGGACTTCATTCCCTAGAATTAGATTCAGGATGAGTAAATAATATATTTACATTTTGAAGAGCTTGCTTTATTATGAAGTAATTTTAGAATAATATTTCAGCTCTGTGATCGTTAGAAATAACTATATGAGTGCTGGGAAAGTTTTACCCAAATAATATAATAATTTTATGTATGTATGACATAATTAAATATATTATTATACGTCACAAAAATTTAAATGACAGAAAAGCATAGACGGAAAAATTATTACGTTTATAAATAAAAAAATAATAGTTGATTTATCAATATTGTTGAATTATTTATCAACGTAGATAGATTATTTTGTATTACAGGATACAATTATATTTTTTCTTAGTAAATAAATTCAATTTTTCTTCCCGAAACCAATTTGTTTCAGGTGACCAATTTAAATAGGTTGTTAGATTTTGATTTCCCAAAAGACTAAAATGAGTAGCAAACCAATCTTTACCAATTCTTCAAGAGCACTGAAAAAAAATTACGAGTCAAATTGACTCAAAATTTGAGTTTTCATTTTATTCCAAAACCGGTGCAAAAATGTGAGTCAATTTGACTCATCCTAACAGGTAACTCAAAAAGAAGATTCCTATTGACTCCTAATTCATAGTCAGATTGACTCAGGTAGAGTCAATCAAGAAAAAGACTCCGATATTGGAATTTTACCAGCCTTGACTGAAACGATGAGTTAGGATGACCCGCATTTTTTATTTCATTGAGTATTCATTATTCTTGAATGTATAAAATACGGGAATTTACTCAGCAGTTTAATCTAAGACGTGGGATGAATTCCGAATACCGTTTGAGACGTAATGACAGTTCTTGGTGACCTGATCACGTGATGGCTTGATCTCGAATGGAGACCACTCAGCCGTCATTGAAGATGATTAGGACGATTCATGTTACTCTAAAGGGTGTCATTAAATAGCATGGTGGAGCTATTCAAAAGAATCTAATTACCTTTAATATTACCAATCAAATAGAGATACATAGGCAATGAAAAAGAAAATTATACACAGGCAAAGAAAAGTGCGATGGTATTTTGATAGTCCACTAGTATCACAATTCCAAAAAGAAACTTTACTAATTGTAATGCTTTTAAAACTTACTAGGGTACACGACGATGAATTTGTAGAATTTGAAAATAATAGGAAATTAGAAAACTGTGATTTAAAAAATTAATATCATGCGGAGATTTTTTTCTTTGATGGTGTATGAGAAATAAATTTTATTTTTTTATTTTGTACTTCATAACTAGATTCGAATAAATATTCATAGTTAAAAATAGATTTTAATCTCGATCTAGTTACATGGGATGAACTGTTATTTTAATAAATAAAATTGAGAATGATAATTATAACAAGGAATCATCATATCATAAATAATTTAAGTATTCTACATATAAATTCTGAAATTAATTAATACTGTGCCGGAATTTTGGGAATCGGTTCCGGATGAGAGATGTGAATTCTTAGGAATACATTAATTCGTAATTGTATAAATTTTCATTATTTGAATGAGAAGTCACTAAACCTGTTCATTATAATTCTAGTTAAGAATTAAAATGAATTAATAAACTCTACATAAAAAGATGTCACTATTTTTCAATATGAAAATTGGCTCTACACACATAGAGTACGATATTATTATTTTATATAATGAAGTTCAATGCTTTTATTGGAAATATAAAGTTCATGTACAATTTAATACAATATAAAAGTTATTATTATATTTTGTGGAACATTTGTTAATTATTTCTGAAAAAAGAACGAGCGCCCAATTTAACCTAAAATTCCCATTGTTTCGAAAAAGAATATCTGGTATATGAATAAATTTAATAGCCAAAACAATGTATTAATTATAAATTCATATAAATTGTAGGTCTGTATACAACATGTAAAACGAATAAATGAAATATGTTTGACTGAAAAAAAATGTTTTTCATTTAAATTTTCTATTAAAAATTAGATATCAATTATTTTGGGTAAATCTTGATTAATTCGTTAATAACTCTTTCTCTATTTAAATAAGTGTTAAAACGATTGAACTAAGCACCCATTACTGTGACACGTTCTACCAAACTGTCAGTATATTTATACTATAAGTAACTAATGCACGAAATTGCGTAACGGTCGGAATACCGTAACTTACCCAATATCTTTATGTCCAAATCCTGCTTACTTTATTTCTTCTACAAATCACAGATAAGAGAAACAAATTCTCAACCAGCTGATAAAGGAGGAGAATTAATTTGCTAACTGATGCTACAGAACTCAAACGTTAGTTCTTTATGTTGATGTATTTTGATTTAAAATTTGATGGTTAATATTCTTTTTATTTAGTTTATATATATACTGAAATATTTCAATTTCAGATGAATTTAATCATTTATTAAAAAAACTGAACAATTATTAAAAATATAATTTTAATCATTTATTAATAAACTTAATCATTTATCAATAAATTTAATCATTTATTGAAAAATTTAAATAATTTATTAAAATATTTAAATAATTTATTAAAAAATTTAAATTATTCATTGATAAAGTTAATCATTTATGATCTTTTAATCATCGACTATAATCCCCAAAAGGAAGCTGACGATTGATGATTATAATTTTTCACATTATAGGATTACGTAATTTATTATCTTTCAAAAAATTTGGATGCGAGAATTTTTCACTGTGAGATATTGGAACTCTGCTGGCTTCTATAGATTTTATTTAAAAAAGTTCTTTTAAAAGTTATAAAAAAAAGTTTTAAAGTCAAAATATTCCAATCAGTTTTCTTAGACCATTTTCAAGTAAAAGTAAAAAACACATAAGAAAATCTCACAAAATTTGTTTTTCATATGCCCCTAACAAGTAGACTGGCTACGTACATTTAATAAGAATCTTAAATTAAAACATAAAGAAATTGATATCACAAAAAGACAATAATACGATTTACCCAATCCTAACAAGAGAAATTATAATTTTTTTCAAATTAAGTTTTACTGCAAGTAATCTCCTTTACAACAAACAACTTTATCCCGACAAATTGGTAGTCTACCAACAGGTTCCAAAATATCAGAATACAGTAATTACTATATAGAACTAGCACTCAGTAGAGCGCTTACCTTCGCCACCAATCATATATGACATTGACCATCCAATAATCCTTGAGTTATAAATGACTTTGACTTTTGACCCGTTCGCTCTGTGATAGGCTTTTCTGGCTATCTGTATAACTGGTGGGTATTTACTATAGTACTAATTTACTTAATACTTAAACGTGAATTACGCCTTGTCTAATTCTGGTTACTCTGAAGTTGTATTAGTCTTAGGGTCCACACCCAAAGACTTGCTCACTATACTATTAACTATGGATCTTTTCTTTTCTCATAGATCTCTTTACTTTATATTAATAAGTACGGTTAATAGCAACACAAGATATAGTTTCTACACCACTGTACTTCAAGCACCCTATACTAAACAGTGTATTGCTAAACCAAGGTTAGGGGAGAGTAAATATATTAGATGTTATTCTTAAGGCGATCTGCGGCTGACTGAGTAAGCACACACAGACCCAAGTGACTTATTGGTGAGAAGTTGAGAACTAATGTAATACGTTCATCACAGCTCCCAAAATCTAATAAACTGATTTATTTGAATAACGACCTATCGTCCCATCAAATTTCAGGTAATTTGGTTCAATACTTTTTGGGTTATAAATGACTTTGACCTTGACCTTTGACCGGATCGCTCTCAAAATTAACCATATTTCAGGCATTTTGGTTTAATACTTTTTGAGCTATGCGACTAACAAGATGAAAAATAAATAAATGCCGCCTATAATATAACTTTTCGCAAATATTTGTGAAGATAATCTGTGAAATCACGATGCAATATTTAGAAAAACATATTCTAGATGTTCCCCCAATTCAACCTCTCTTTTGGTACAGATACGTAGACGACTGCATCACAGCTATACCTAAAAACTGTGAAATTCAAATGCAAGAACACTTCAATTCATTAAATAAACATATTCAATTCACATATGAAAAGCCAGTTGACAATGAACCTGGAAATTGAAATTGAAGAAGACAGACATTTAGCTTTTGGTGTCTGAAGGAAATCATCTAACTTAGGTTGATACTTAGATTACGAATATCATTTTCAACTCTTAAAAGGAACGTCACCTTTCACTCGAATCAAGAGCTCAAAAAATTTGCACTGAAGGAAAACTTACTTTTGAAATAAACATGAAAATGAATAAACCATTAGAAGATAATGGGTATACAAAGTAATTGATAAATACTTAAGTCAACTTGATGCCTATTGAAAATTCAGAGGATTCAAAATATGTATATACTCCATATATTAAAGAGATATCTGAAAAAGTAGGCAAATTACTATTAAACTATCTGATAAATAATCAAACACACTAATGAAGGAAGGATAAAAGGATGAAAATGAAGGATTAAGCCTTGTTTACTTATGTCAGTGATCCGTTCGGTCCGGCTCCTCTCACTGATCTTTTACCACTGAGAGGAGCCGGTACTGTGTGAATGTGTCCGTTGAAATTAAAGTAACGATGTATTTTTTCACTGACACTGAATCACTGAGAGGAGACGGTTCGGAGACGTTACGGACGGATTACTGAAATGTGTGAAGAAGCCTTAAAAGGGATAAACGGAATAAACTAAAAAAATTCACAGGTTGCATATAAACTAAATTGTCAAAAAATACACAGAAGGGAAAGGTAGAGGCCTAGAACCAAGTTTTAAGGAACACCAAAGGAATATTAGGAATCACTATCAAAATTCTATGATTTTTAGACATTTATAAATTACAGGACATAGGATATGAAATGGGATGACGTCAAAATCCTCCTATGTAAGGCTAAGGAAACACACATTCTTTTATTTGTAGAAGCTAGTTATACTTTAGTTGATAGGAATAATGTGAATAGGAGTTTAGATATTTCACCGGACCAATACAGAAGTTTTATTAGGAATTTAATTAAGTGATTTAAGATATACGTTACGTATTGGAAGTTTGGTTTAATATAGACAGGTTCATTGATTCTCAGTTTTCGAAGTATCAAGGGATAATTTTATCTTATTATTTGTGACAAATTTTTGAGTATTTTTTTTTCTAATTATTATAATATTTAATGAAAACAAATAGAGAAAATCTATGGGAAGATGGGCTTGTATTCATATTCAGTTTGTTTGGTAACATTGTAAGGATAAGGATGAGGATATTTATTGAAAAGAAAAAGATTACATTAAATAAAATAATGGAAATTATTAAAATCTCATTTTCAAGCCCTTATATAAAGTCCTTTCAGATGATAGGACTTTTTCGGTGTAGTCTTTTTGTGATATTTATAAATTTAAGTTTTAATTAAAGATTCCTAATAATGTTCGTGACAGGTTGTTAGGGGCATATAAAAAGCACATTTTGTTAGGGTTTCTTAAATATATTTTTATTTTTACTTGAAAATGGTCTAAGAAAATTGATCGAAAAATCGTGAACTATTACAAATTTCACAAGCCAGCATAGTCTCAATAACTTTATGTTATCTATTATACAAAGTTTATACACGCACAAAAAAATAGATTTTTTTATACCTTTTGTGAATAAATTTAAGCCTATATAAGCTCTATCAATATTTAAATTTCACGGAAATAGTAACATAAGAACATATCAACTATATTTACCCAGGCAAAAAGGATTTATGCCTGGGTTATTAAGGGAATATCCCAGGAATAGATCCTTGTTGCCTGGGTAGCAGTGTTTCTCGAGGTAACGTTGTCTCAATATTGTTAAGTATTGGGACAATGTTGTAACAATATTGGACCAATGTTGTAACATTATTGGAGCAATCTTGTAACAATATTGGAGCAATGTTGTAACAATATTGGAGCAATCTTGTAACATTATTGGAGCAATGTTGTAACAATATTGGAGCAATTTTGTAACATTATTGGACCAATGTTGTAACAATATTGGAGCAATCTTGTAACATTATTGGACCAATGTTGTAACAATATTGGACCAATGTTGTAACAATATTGGAGCAATCTTGTAACATTATTGGACCAATGTTGTAACAATATTGGACCAATGTTGTAACAATATTGAAGCAATCTTGTAACATTATTGGACCAATATTGTAACAATATTGGACCAATGTTGTAACAATATTGGAGCAATCTTGTAACATTATTGGACCAATGTTGTAACAATATTGGACCAATGTTGTAACAACAAAATCAAAAGTATATAATAGAATTATACCATTTTCCTTGGCCCAAAGAAAGTTTGTACATTAAAGGTAATTTTCGTCATATAATATATAATGATATTTAATGAGGTCAATTACTCATTAGGGAAAATGCGTTCCTTTTTCAATTCGTCATTAGAATAATTGTATGGAAGAGAAACTTCAAAAAGAATATTTGGACATTTTAAGAAGTCAAATGATTGCCATTCTCTAACTTGAATAGTTGTTTTGATTAGTAAATGAAAATAACTATTTTTTCTGAGTTACATAACTGAAATAATCACAACTCAAATAATCACAACTCAAATAATCACAACTCAAAAAATCACAACTCAAATAATCACAACTCAAATAATCACAACTCAAATAATCACAACTCAAATAATCACAACTCAAATAATCACAACTCAAATAATCACAACTCAAATAATCACAACTCAAAAAATCACAACTCAAATAATCACAACTCAAATAATCACAACTCAAATAATCACAACTCAAAAAATCACAACTCAAATAATCACAACTCAAATAATCACAACTCAAATAATCACAACTCAAATAATCACAACTCAAATAATCACAACTCAAATAATCACAACTCAAATAATCACAACTCAAATAATCACAACTGAAGTAATCACAACTCAAATAATCACTCAAATAATCACAACTCAAATAATCACGACTCAATTATAATCACAACTCAAATAATCACGACTCAATTATAATCACAACTCAAATAATCACAACTAAAATATAATCAAAATTGAAATAATCACTCGAATAATCACAACTCAAATATAATCAAAATTGAAATAATCACTCGAATAATCACAACTCAAATATAATCAAAATTGAAATAATCACTCAAATAATCACAACTCAAATATAATCAAAATTGAAATAATCACTCGAATAATCACAACTCAAATATAATCAAAATTGAAATAATCACTCGAATAATCACAACTCAAATATAATCAAAATTGAAATAATCACTCAAATAATCACAACTCAAATGTTAAAGGTTAGACAGGTCCATGTCCGAAAACTGCTAATTTTTACAAGTTGGTTTTTGTTTCTTTCGTCAACAAGTGACATTTCAGAATTAGTATGACAATAGTAACTCATTTTAATGAACACTACAACTAAATAATATGACTTTATTGTTAACGTACGTACAAATATACAAATGAATGTACAAGAAAATACAGTGTACAAATGTATAAGAAAATACAGTATACAAATGTATAAGAAAATATATTATATAAATGAATAAGAAAAAACAGTATACAAATGTATAAGAAAATACAGTATACAAATGTATAAGAAAATACAGTATACAAATGTATAAGAAAATACAGTATACAAATGTATAAGAAAATACAGTATACAAATGTATAAGAAAATTCAGTATACATATGTATATATAAAATAAAATATAAAATGTATAAGAAAATACTATATACAAATGTATAAAATAATACTATATACAACTGTACAAGTAAATACAATATACAAATATATAAATCAATACTATATACAAACGTATAAGAAATTTTCACAATTTTTTATTTAATCTTACACAAATTAATTCATAAAAAAATTACACAATTTTTGTTATATCTTAATCTTATACAAATGAATGAGAAAATCAAAATTGAGAATACTAACCATGCTATCATTTTAAGATATTCCTTTAACGCGTCTATTTTAATTAATATATTCGCGACAAAGTCACTGTTATCAAGATAGTTGATTCCCGAATTATCGTCTAAGTTGTTGACTAATTTGTCGTAACTTGGGATACGTTCGTTAGTGACGTAACTAATTAAGTTAATTAGTTACATAAACGCGTACGGAATATAGCTAAAATTATAATGAACGTAAAAAAAAATCTAATTCCTTAACAATGTTTTCGATTTTTTCTACATACTTTGAGTGAAGAAATAAATTGAAAATACCATTTAGTGAAATAGAGTAAGTTACGAATTATCGGACAGTTTCGTATTTTCGGTCAAATACGAAAAAATTTATAATTTAATTAACATTTCAACTTTTTATGTTACCTGGTATACATGATACCTGAAGGTATGATGTATATACACATATAAAAATAACGAGTCGAATAAGTGTTAAATTGAAAAAAAATCATTTTATGATTTCTATACTTAAAAATTATAAACCAATTTTATTTACAAATTTTACCGTTAGAAGATATCCTCTAATTCTACCGAAAGAAGATATACTCTAATTTTACTGATAGAAGATATCCTCTAATTTTACCGATAGAAGAAATCCTCTAATTCTACCAATAGAAGATATCCTCTAATTTTACCGATAGAGGATATCCTCTAATTTTACCAATAGAAGATATCCTCTAATTTTACCAATAGAAGATATCCTCTAATTTTACCAATAGAAGATATCCTCTAATTTTACCAATAGAAGATATCCTCTAATTTTACCAATAGAAGATATCCTCTAATTTTACCAATAGAAGATATCCTCTAATTTTACCAATAGAAGATATCCTCTAATTGTACCGATAGAAGATATTATCCTCTAATCTTACCCATAGAAGATATCCTCTAATCTTACCGATAGAAGATATCCTCTAATTTTACCAATAGAAGATATCCTCTAATTTTACCGTTAGAAGATATCCTCTAATCTTACCCATAGAAGATATCCTCTAATTTTACCAATAGAAGATATCCTCTAATTTTACCAATAGAAGATATCCTCTAATTTTACCAATAGAAGATATCCTCTAATTGTACCGATAGAAGATATTATCCTCTAATCTTACCCATAGAAGATATCCTCTAATTTTACCGATAGAAGATATCCTCTAATTTTACCAATAGAAGATATCCTCTAATTTTACCGTTAGAAGATATTATCCTCTAATCTTACCCATAGAAGATATCCTCTAATTTTACCGATAGAAGATATCCTCTAATTTTACCAATAGAAGATATCCTCTAATTTTACCAATAGAAGATATCCTCTAATTTTACCAATAGAAGATATCCTCTAATTTTACCGTTAGAAGATATCCTCTAATCTTACCCATAGAAGATATCCTCTAATTTTACCAATAGAAGATATCCTCTAATTTCACCGATAGAAGATATCCTCTAATTTTACCAATAGAAGATATCCTCTAATTTCACCGATAGAAGATATCCTCTAATTTCACCGATTGAAGATATCCTCTAATTCTACCGATAAATCCTCTAATCTTACCAATAGAAGATATCCTCTAATTTTATCAATAGAAGATATCCTCTAATTTCATCAATAGAAGATATCCTCTAATTATACCGATAAATCCTCTAATTTCACCAATAGAAGATATCCTCTAATTATACCGATAAATCCTCTAATTCTACCCATCAAAGGTACTCCGATTTACTAATAGGTATCACCAAAAATGCTCTGAAGTTTCAAAGAAAATCTAACAAACTGTTTCTCACGGCCTGAAGAACAGATCGCAATTACAAAACTTAAATTGAAATTCACTAGATTGAGAACAGGGTAAGTTTCAAATTATCGGACAGTTCCACATTTTTGATCATGTGTGAAAAAATATGTAATTCAATTCTTTATCTCGTTACTTTAATTGGTATCAATGGATATCAAGAAATTGCACTAAAATCTTTTGAAAATGAATACATTAAATTCTTCGATATTTCATTAATTATTCTACATTGAAAAAGTATTTCAAATGATATCATGTAAATCGTATATATGATTGTATTTAAATAAACTTTTCACTCAATTTTGTATAATATATTTTTTTTTTTTCTAAATTTGATTACATTATACTAATACAGGGCAATCGGAAATAAGATCGAGTGGATCCCTTTTTTTTGCCTCGCCATAACTTCCCCTACTAATCTTCTATGGCCCACCATAACTTCCCCTCTTCATCTTCTATGGCCCCATCATAACTCCCACTCATAATCTTCTATGGCCCCACCATAACTTCCCCTACTAATCTTCTATGGCCCCACCATAACTTCCCCTACTAATCTTCTATGGCCCACCATAACTTCCCCTCTTCATCTTCTATGGCCCCATCATAACTCCCACTCATAATCTTCTATGGCCCCACCATAACTTCCCCTACTAATCTTCTATGGCCCACCATAACTTCCCCTCTTCATCTTCTATGGCCCCATCATAACTCCCACTCATTATCTTCTATGGCCCCACCATAACTTCCCCTACTAATCTTCTATGGCCCCACCATAACTTCCCCTACTAATTTTCTATGGCCCACCATAACTTCCCCCCTTCATCTTCTATGGCCCCATCATAACTCCCACTCATAATCTTCTATGGCCCCACCATAACTTCCCCTACTAATCTTCTATGGCCCCACCATAACTTCCCCTACTAATCTTCTATGGCCCCATCATAACTTCCCCTCTTGATCTTCTATGGCCCCACAATAAATTCCCTTCTTGATCTTCTATGGCCCCACCATAAATCCCCCTCTTAATCTTCTATGGCCCAACCATAAATTCCCCTCTTAATCTTCTATGGCCCCACCATAACATCCCCTCTTGATCTTCTATGGCCCCACCATAACATCCCCTCTTGATCTTCTATGGCCCCACCATAACTTACCCTCTTCATCTTCTATGGCCCACCATAACTTCCCCTCTTCATCTTCTATGGCCCCACCATGATATACCCTCTTGATCTTCTATGGCCCCACCATAAATTCCCCTCTTGATCTTCCATGGCCCCACCATAACTTCCTTTATGGTTTAAAGAGCTCAAACATTTTTCTTTTTGCGAAATTCTAAGTGAAAACTTTCTTACGATTCTCGTTCGCCGAAAACAAAATCCGAATGAGAGGCAATTCATGACGAATGAAACTTTTCTGTAATTCCCGATCCAAATGCTTGAGTATTCCGGAAACTTTGTTGGTGTCTTACAGGGAATTCGAGAATGGGAATTTTGTTGAAAGTTAGCATTATAGCCGTGGAGTTTTGGCTCAAAAGTGTTGATGTCCTCGCTTCATCGCTCTGATTGCATACGATTGAATAAATAATAACGAAAAGATATCATATTACGACCACGCTTATCCGACTGAGCTCTGAATTGATTTAAGTGTGTAATAATGAGATTTTTTCTAGTTATATATAGGAAAAGAAAGCATTTTAAACAATAAAGAAAATTCACAATTGTGATTAACTTATGTAAGCGAACACAAGACCTAGAAACTTGAAAAATTATTTATATAATAATTTATGATGTATGACAGCATTCTTAAATTTAGTGGTACATAAAAAATATGAAATGTAATGGAAAATGGACCGTGCAATGTGCAACAAAAAACAATAAGGAATTATTCATTAGAAAGTTTACCAAGCATATATAACAAGCTTCGAACTTTATTGAAATATTATTCTTAATAATAAAAACACCTATATTGACTTAATTTACTTCATCTTGCTCAGAATAATGAAATGGATTTTACCTGCTCTTTTCTTCGTACATTTTCGTTAGATAGTTTTCAAAATGTGTATCACGTGTATTTCAAATTAGTTTGAAGTTCTTCTAATTCAGATTGAAAATTAATTACCAATATAGGTACAATCAAAGAAAAGAGTCTACGCGTCATGTTAATTTCACAAATCAAAGTTTTCTCATTTCCAACTATTTTCAAATCTTACAAATTTGTCATCGTGTACTCAGACCAATTTAAAAATATCTACAAGCATTACAATTAGTAAAATTCCTTTGGAAATGTGAAATTAGTAAACTATCCAAACTTCATTCACTTTACTTTAATTTGACTGTACATACATTTTAATAAAATAGTCCTTCATCCTCTAACGACCACCGTCCTCTGGGGAGGACATCAGAAAACATCAAATAATGCCTAAATCTGTTCAATATAATCATATACTGGCAATAAGAAGCGTAAAAATAAATGTAGGATATGAAACATAATAATTATACATTTTCAACCTCTGAAAGTTATTCTCAAATGACATTCGACTTAATTAATTAAAAAAAACTCTTTAACATATTCTTCCCATCAAAATAATTAATAATTAGGTCTACAACATGTCTTACATCATGTCTTACATCATGTCTTTCATCATGTCTTACATCATGTCTTACATCATGTCTTACAACATGTCTTACAACATGTCTTACATCATGTCTTACAACATGTCTTACATCATGTCTTACAACATGTCTTACATCATGTCTTGCAACATGTCTTACAACATGTCTTACATCATGTCTTACAACATGTCTTACAACATGTCTTACATCATGTCTTACAACATGTCTTACAACATGTCTTACAACATGTCTTACAACATGTCAATCTTCAGAGACCATTTCTTGAACTGATTCAGTAGATTCGGACATATCATTCCACTTGAATTGCTTTGGTTTTTGCGATTAGGTTTCTTCCTACTGGACCTAACTTATGACTTCAGATCTTTTTCTGCCCTTTTGGAGACAAGGAAGCTGAAGGAGTACCTTCCTTATTTGTAGAACAATGATCTTCTAACGTTATACTTATGATCATTCTCTAAAACGGAAAAGATTATAATAATGATGGAGCATCATATACACTTTTGTTCATTTTTTGGACTGTAAATATAAAAAAAAATTGTACTTCTTTTGTTGTTAATAACCTGTTCGAATTGACCAAAACAAATTAGAAGAAATTGTGACAATTCAGTTATGGTGTGGCCGTAGAAGATTCTCTAAAATAATCTAGGTTTACTAGCAAGAAAAATATAAATTACTCTAGTTTAGAACAACACTGGCTTCCATATTTTCGACCATTATTCGTTTCAATTACATACATTTTATATACCAGCTCTATGTCACTCTGTATACTTTAATATATTGGTTTTCTCCATTAGAGAAAGTATCTGACGTTTCAATCTCATTTAGTTTTTATGGACACTTCAACTTAGAAAATTGGCAAACAATATTAGAAAAAAGAAATAGCATCTAAAATCTATCTAAATTTTATTCAGATAGTTAATGTTCATAGTAAAAATATTGAATGCAATAACTTCTAGATAAATATTCATCAATATTTACCTTAAGTGATTATATAATAATAACTATGTTAAATGCTAGAAAAACTACCTGAGAGTTATAATAAGTTTAGTTACTTTAGTTAGGTAGAGTATATATGCACTGTATACAGATTGTGAAGACTATATAGACTGTAAAAACTGTATATATTATGTTCTAAAGACTATATAAGGACTGTACATAGACTGCTAAAACTATATAATATAAATGAAAGACTGTATAATGACTGAATATTGTATAAGGCCTGTTTTATATTGTATAAGGACTGTATGGTGACTATATAGTGACTGTGTATTGTATATGGACTGTATACTACTGTATATAGTGACTGTATAATGACTGTACAGTGACTGTATAAGGTAAGTCCTGACTCTCAGTCTAATCAATCATGCCGAGGGTTCCAAGCGTCAGCGTTAGTTCCCTAATTGAGTCACACTTTTTTACTCCAAAAAACCTTCCTATAAACTTGATTAGATTCACTCCGATAAGAAAAACACCGCCGTCTTTTTTTACTAAATTCATTTTGTAATAATACGGCTGAAGCTATTTCTAGTGTAACATTATATTTATCGGAGAGGAAGTTATGGTGGGGCCATAGAAGATTAAGAGAGGGACCAATTCGTAGACACCAAACAAACTTTTGCATATCAAGATCCGTGTTTTAGTAACAATATTAATTCAAAGTAATTAGGTGTAACTATATTAGAAGAAAAACAAAGTAATACATATGTTGGTACTATTTAATAATTATTGAAATTTTCGTTGTAATTAATTATCACCCCTCCATAAAGAGTTTCCTTATCTTTATTTGTCTGTATTTCTGCCTGTTTGTGATCTGCCACACTGTAAGAAATATTCTGAAAAACTGAGAATCCGAAAAATTGAAAATCCAGTATAAAAAGAAAATACATCAAAAGACGTAAATTCGGAAAAAAATACTGAAACATCAGGAAAACCAAGAATCCTGGAAATCTAAAATGCGAAAAACCAAAAATCAGTATAAGCCGAAAGAAATCGAAAATAAAGAAAATCCATAACAAATGAAAACTGGGAACACTGAAATAAAAATAAAATATGGAAACCATTAAGAGCAAGTAAAGATAGCGGACCAGAGTCCGTTATGTTTACTTGCTTCAATTCTGGTCCGTTATGTTTATTTGGTAAAATTATTAATATTTGACAAATAATATTGGAATAAGAATATAATTTTGGAATCATAGATACCACATTAAAGGATTTAAGCATATATTTTTCCATTTTTTTACCACTCGTTCTTCACAACTTCAAATTGGATCACGTTTTTTATCAATTATTTCTATTATCAAAATATGCAAAATTAATGTAAAATCATTAATATTATCATTTATTAGGTTTTCATATATATATATAAAATACAAAAGCAAATATTTATTAAATCTAAAAAAAAGTTATCTGGTCCGTTAACTTTACTAGCTTTATTTCTGGTCCGTTATGTTTACTTGCTCCAACCATAAAAACAGAAAGCTAAATGAATAAAACGAAAATCCACAAAAAAATACGAAAAAAAAAATGAGAAAATGGAAAACAAAAAATGTGAAAATCACAAATACGGAAAAAAAAATGGAATATCGGAGATCTGGAAAGAGCGAAGTGCGAAATTCATGAGAAAAAACGAAATTCCGGAAAAATGAAAATACAGAAAAATGAAAATATCATTAAAAAAATCGGTGAACAGAAAAAAAATCATGACACATAATGTCAATTGTCATAAAAATTCGTGAAACATAAAAAATTCGGAAATAAATATTGAAAAAAAAACGGTTAATTTAAAAATGCGAAAAACTCAGAGGTTAAATCGGGAATAAAAGGAAAAATATGGAAAATAGAAAACCAGATAACTGAAGGACTGGAAAAATAAAAAATCGAAAAAATAAATCGAAAATAAGAAATAAACTAAATTCCGGGAAACCGAAAATTCAGAAAACTCAAGATCCGGAAATCGGAAAAACCAAAAACCTTGAAAACCGATAATTCGGAAAACAGAAAACCTGAAGAATCTGGAAAAACAGGTTCTAAGTAAATTGTTCGAAAGACAATTGCTCGAAAACAATTGCTTGAAAAAAAATTGCTCGAATGAACAATTGCTCGAATGAACAATTGCTCGAATGAACAATTGCTCGAAAGACAATTGCTTGAACGAACAATTGACCGAATGAACAATTGCTCGAATGAACAATTGCTCGAAAGACAATTGCTTGAACGAACAATTGACCGAATGAACAATTGCTCGAATGAAAAATTGCTCGAATGAAAAATTGCTCGAATGATCAAATTGCTCACAGTATTCAAATTTATAAAGGTCAGTTAATTTAGAAGTTGGATCACTTCAATTATCTGCACCTAACCATCCTGGTTTCTAATTAGTAATTTATAGTAACTGTATTTCATATTTTTCATCGCTACTTACTATCAATCATAATAGTCTTTTTAAATTTTAATCTTTCTTGTTTTATTATTTTTATTGAACAGGAATACTGTAGCAATTTTGGGTACAGTAATTTTCGTTTTTTCGTCAGTCAATAGCTTCAGTGGGCTCTGACGAGATGTTCTTGGGACTAGGTAAGGGTTGTTAGGTGAGCAGTTTTCACGACACATTAAGGTACGTTTTGCATGCAACGATTGTTGCAATCATCGTTCAGCAATCATCGCCCAGCGACTATTACTGAACACTAGTCAATGCTATTCCTTTAGGGCCGTTTTGCACCTAGCGATTATCGCTGACCTCTAATTCAATGTAATCCTATTTGCAAGCGATCATTGATGAGCGATGATCGCAACAATCGCTGCATGCAAAACGAACCTTTAGCATGCATGACCTCTAGTAATAGTGCCACTTTTCATTTTTTCTCTTTTGGTAGTAATTATCTGGTTGACTTTTCCTCTTCTTTTACATTAAGCAATTGATTATTCCGAATTTGATTATTTGAGCAATTGTTAATTAGAGAATTATTGTCGAAAGTCAGAAAATCATGAAATGAAATCTCTTCGATTAACTGCACCTAACCGTCCTTGTTTCTAATTAGTAAATAATATTTTATATTATCTGAACGATTGATCATTCGAGCAATTGTTCGTTCGACCATTTGTTTTTCGAGCAATATTGTTCATTCGAGAAATTGTTTTTCGAGCAATTGTTTTCGAACAATTGTCTTTCGAGCAATTGTATTCGAGCAATTTACAGGCTACCGGAAAAACAGAAATTCGGAAAAAATTATTGAAAACTGAAAATCTGAAAAAAACGAAAACAGAAAACCACGGAATTATAAAGAACGGAAAACATCCAAATTTGAAAATCAGAAAAATATCGGTTAAGGGGACATTCCCAAGTTTGCAAAAACTTGTTATTTATTGAAGCTACGGTTATGAAACTTTTTACCAATATATAAATTGAATTTAGTTTTGTTTTTGTTTATGAAATTTTTTCGATTTGATGAGTTTCGAACGAGTAGCACGAGTTTCGAACCAATTTGAAAAAAAACGTATTTCTCCCAAAGTTTTGAAGTTAGGGTACACTGTTTTTTGCTTTCGATGCTTCTATGAATGCTCTACATGTTGCAAACAAAATTTGATTTTAGAATTTTTTAATCGAAATTTTTCGAAATTTCGAAAATTTCATTTTTTCAAAAATAATATTTTTAACAAAGTATTTTCAAAAATTGAAAGTTGAAATGAAAAATATATTCTCATCATATTGTAGAGAATTCATAAGATCATCGAATGCAAAAAAACCGCCATGCCGTAACTTCCAAACTTTTTGAAAAATATCAAAAATGAATATGATATATGCAACATTTGCAATTATTCAGGAGAGCAATAATAATAAAAATAAAAATACAAAAAATAATTTTTTTGTGTTTGCCACTAAATTCCCTCAGGCCAGGCAAGCCCGGTATTGTAAACCTGAAGGTGGAGGTGTCATCAGACGCCACCTGACTCACTGTGGTAAAGTTCAACACAAAAACAAGAACAAGAATAAACAACCAAAGTTTACTAGTTTATCGATTTTTACTCCCTAACCCCTCTCTTCAAACCCTCCTCCACCCCCTTCCACTGTCTCGGGAGTTAGTTAGCGATGTGATATTTTACCTACCTGAGTGTTGAACACTAGGAACACTTTAGTGAAGAAAAAAATATTTGGATTAGAAAACTGAAAATGGCTGGGACTGCCCCTTAACAAAAAAAAAATTAATCATTGGAATTTCAATTGCAATTGCTCATGAATAATAACACCTCAAGAGCACTCTACTCAAATATTTCTATTCTTAGAATCACTTAGAGACATTTCTATTTCTTTTTCTCATAGAGGCATAAATTCTATGATTTTTTTCTCACGCGACTTTCTTGCCTCAAACTGATTAGGAAATTATTAAAATGGCAGTAATGCCGAGACAGAAACGGCGGAGAGAAAAATCTTCCCAATTGAGATTCAGGTAAACCAATTAGCGTTGATTGCATCGCATACCGAGAGTGACTAGAGTGGAAGGAGAATTTTATAGGAGAATGACTGCAGTGATGCATTCTCCTTAGAGAGTATGACTGCAGTGATGCATTCTCCTTAGAGAGTATGACTGCAGTGATGCATTCTCCTTAGAGAGTATGACTGCAGTGATGCATTCTCCTTAGAGAGTATGACTGCAGTGATGCATTCTCCTTAGATAGTATGACTGCAGTGATGCATTCTCCTTAGAGAGTATGACTACAGTGATGCATTCTCCTTAGATAGTATGATTGTAGTGGGTATGTCACATTCAAAATAATATGAAAGAATCTAATTTTCAAATCAAAAATATATTCTATAATATAGATTAGTTACACCTCTTTTTAATTTCTATGGAACTTTTCTTAACAAAGAAAATGTGGCGGAAAAGGGTAACAAAATTAAAATACTGAAAATCTAAAAATTAATTCATTAGAACGTTGATTGTAATTTTTTAAATTGTAATACCTCTATAACATTTTTTGTCTTTTGTAGCATTTAAAGATCGTCCGCTGTATGAGCTTTACCTGCACATGAAATGTTTTAATTTCAATTGAAATAATTTTTATTTCGATATTTATTATAGCTATTTCACAAATCAATTAGAAATATTCTTATTTGCTTGGTGTATATTGGTAAAAAGATATTAAAATTAATATAGATTATTTGATATATTAAATGAAGGTTATCATCAAACTCTCCACATCCGCTAGTTTGTTGTACTGCACACTTCATGATTGGTTAATATCCTTGCAGGGGGTTTCGGAAAAGTCTTTGGACGAAATATCTTTGGACGAAATGTCTTGTGTCCTGTATATTACACGCAATCGAGACACATATCTACACACACCTACTACACACACACACACACTACACACACACTAGTAAGACACTACTCCAAATAGTGCCAATACATAGGTGTTTGTTTTGTGGCAGTCGGTTATCGAGTGTTTGCAAAGTTGCATTCCATTCGTAAATAACAAGGATGGTATTTCGCGGGCCCTTACTTTTGTTTGCTTATCGTAAAGGGAAGTAAGAAAACAATGTTATCTTTTATCTACATAGATAGGAGATAGATAGTGTTATCTAGATAGATAGGAGATAGATAGTGTTATCTAGATAGATAGGAGATAGATAGTGTTATCTTTTATCAAATATCTAAGGGATAGATATTGTTATCTAGATAGATAGGATATGGACACTGTTATCTTGTATATAATATCTAAGGGATAGTTATTGTTATCTTTTATTGCGATAGATAGGAGATAGATATTGTTTATCTTTATCTGTATCTAGGAGATAGATACTGATATCTCTTATCTAGATATCTAGGAGATAGATATTGTTATCTATATCTAGATATCAGGGAGATAGATATATTTTATCTTAATATCAAACAGGTAGATATTAAAAATGTCGCATTTTATGCTCTATTAAATTTTGTGTTAAAAGTGTAATTGTAATTTCCGTAGTTTTATAATTCACTGCAGCCCTTCAATTAAATAATTCTAAAAAGTTTAATATCAAATAGAAAATTACTAACATAATTAATATTAGAACTTAATAACAAAATGTTTTATATTTCATTACTTTTAATGGAGAAATAATAGGGTCATTTAATTGAAATTTTATTTCGTTATGTAATAGATAAAAGGTTTCAAATATTGTTTGATGTTTGAAAATTAATTCATAATATAAATATAACACAAATTAGTGAAAATAATTCATGCAACATTACACAAAAACATATCATAATAGTGTTACTTAATACTATTACACTATTGCGCCAATATTGTTACAACATTGTGTCAATATTGTTACAACATTGTTACAACATTGTTACAACATTGTGTCAATATTGTTACAACATTGTTACAACATTGTGTCAATATTGTTACAACATTGTTACAACATTGTTACAACATTGTGTCAATATTGTTACAACATTGTTACAACATTGTGTCAATATTGTTACAACATTGTTACATTATTGTTACAACATTGTGTCAATATTTTTACAACATTGTTACAACATTGTGTCAATATTGTTACAACATTGTTACAACATTGTTACAACATTGTTACAACATTGTTACAACATTGTAACAACATTGTTACAACATTGTGTCAATATTGTTACAACATTCCCCCAATATTGTTACAACATTGTCCCAATATTGTTACAACATTGTCCCAATATTGTTACTACATTGTCCCAATATTGTTACAACATTGTTACAACATTGTTACAACATTGTCCCAATATTGTTACAACATTGCGCCAATATTGTTACAACATTGTCCCAATATTGTTACAACATTGCGCCAATATTGTTACAACATTGTCCCAATATTGTTACTACATTGTCCCAATATTGTTACTACATTGTCCCAATATTGTTACTACATTGTCCCAATATTGTTACTACATTGCTCCAATATTGTTACAACATTCCCCCAATATTGTTACAACATTCCCCATATATTGTTACAACATTCCCCCAATATTGTTACAACATTCCCCCAATATTGTTACAACATTGCCCTAATATTGTCACAACATTGCCCCAATATTGTCACAAACTTATAACATTACTCCAATGTTTTTACAACAACATTGAAACAATGTTGGTCCATGAAACATTGTCTACTGGCACGGACATCACATTCTTTCTTTCTATTTTCTCTAAATAAATAAACATTCGATTAAATTGAACAGAAATGGTTCCCTGTAGAATAACAGTTATCTTGTATGTGAATATTCCGTAGATTTGTCCCAGCAATAACAGTTTCCTAGTCCCATTTATTAGAACAATGGTCTTATGAACAATATTGACCCCAACTGACGATTTATCGATTTGCTTAAACGACAGTGAGAGGTTTACCAGCACTTGAGTGTAGGTAGAATTGAACTACAGTGTATTCATGTCAGAATACCTACATGTGAGTGTAGGTAGAATTGATCTACAATTTATTCACGTCATAATACCTACATGTGAGTGTAGGTAGAATTGATCTACAATTTATTCACGTCATAATACCTACATGTGAGTGTAGGTAGAATTGAACTACAATTTATTCACGTCATAATACCTACATGTGAGTGTAGGTAGAATTGAACTACAATTTATTCACGTCATAATACCTACATGTGAGTGTAGGTAGAATTGAACTACAATTTATTCACGTCATAATACCTACATGTGAGTGTAGGTAGAATTGAACTACAATTTATTCACATCATAATACCTACATGAGAGTGTATGCAAAATTAAACAATTCTCAATAATTAAATAATCAAATATTCATTTTTCTAAATGAAACTGAATAGATTTTCTATATTATAAATATAATGTTTAATCTCATTAATTCCAGTATCCGATATCTCTTTAAATATTTAAATTGGTAACGTAATGAAATTAAGCAAATTATTATATCTTACGTATGGCTTATAAACTCAATAATATAGGATTTATAATTACCGATTAATATCTCAATTCAATCCACTTCAAACTAAAGATTAATTAATATTACTAAGTACTAATACATTTAATATTAGAATAGGCAACCGTTGAAGTAATTAAAATCACGAATTCGAAGCGTTAGACAATCCAATTAAATTCTACTATTGACATAATGTCAATATTGTCGTAATTTGGTACATAGAACAAATTGGAGGTAAAACTAATTCTACTGTAGATACCATTAATGATTTGATTTAAAATATATATTTAAAAACACTATTTTTTCCTTGTAAAAGAAAATAAATATCTAATTAATTTTTTTTTTGTTTAAAATTAATATTTTACATGACACTCAAATATAATTTTTATATTTTTTTATTGATTGAAGGTATTTATGGTGGGGCCATAGAAGAACAAAGCAGGTCCCTTTCTAACCTATGGGCCAAAATAAACATTCCCACTAATTACATAATATCTCTACTATTTCCTTTATACAGAAGCGTGAAGTCAAAACACTTCATTTTAGCGCAATATACAGATGAGCTTATTTGTATGCATAACAACGAAATCAAATTATGATAAAATCTGATTTGCAGTCAGATTGCGAATCACTTCCGCCATTCGTTCGATGATAATTTAGATGAAAAAACCTATTACCTCGAGTGAAATAATCTAACAAGAATCTACAATAGGGATATATAAATACATACATTTATATAAACATAAACACTGTGTGAAATAAGACCTTTAAACATATTCATTTTACTGAAAATATTGGTGGTTATTTTAACTCTTAACTGTGCACTTTATTTACAACTATTGGTGGTTGTTTTAACTCTTCACTGTGCACTTTATTTACAACTATTGGTGGTTGTTTTAACTCTTCACTGTGCACTTTATTTACAACTATTGGTGTTTGTTTTAACTCTTCACTGTGCACTTTATTTACAACTATTGGTGGTTGTTTTAACTCTTCACTGTGCACTTTATTTACAACTATTGGTGGTTGTTTTAACTCTTCACTGTGCACTTTATTTACAACTATTGGTGGTTGTTTTAACTCTTCACTGTGCACTTTATTTACAACCATTGATGGTTGTTTTAACTCTTCACTGTGCACTTTATTTACAACTATTGGTGGTTGTTTCAACTCTTCACTGTGCACTTTATTTACAACCATTGATGGTTGTTTTAACTCTTCACTGTGCACTTTATTTACAACTATTGGTGGTTGTTTCAATTCTTCACTGTGCACTTTATTTACAACTATTGGTGGTTGTTTTAACTCTTCACTGTGCACTTTATTTACAACCATTGATGGTTGTTTTAACTCTTCACTGTGCACTTTATTTACAACTATTGGTGGTTGTTTCAACTCTTCACTGTGCACTTTATTTACAACTATTGGTGGTTGTTTCAACTCTTCACTGTGCACTTTATTTACAACTATTGGTGGTTGTTTTAACTCTTCACTGTGCACTTTATTTACAACCATTGATGGTTGTTTTAACTCTTCACTGTGCACTTTATTTACAACTATTGGTGGTGTTTTCAACTCTTCACTGTGCACTTTATTTACAACTATTGGTGGTTGTTTCAACTCTTCACTGTGCACTTTATTTACAACTATTGGTGGTTGTTTTAACTCTTCACTGTGCACTTTATTTACAACCATTGATGGTTGTTTCAACTCTTCACTGTGCACTTTATTTACAACTATTGGTGGTTGTTTTAACTCTTCACTGTGCACTTTATTTACAACTATTGGTGGTTGTTTTAACTCTTAACTGTGCGCTTTATTTACAACTATTGGTGGTTGTTTTAACTCTTCACTGTGCACTTTATTTACAACAATTTAATATTTCATTCAAATTAAAAGAGGAAAATCTTAAAATATGAAAAATTATTTGAATTTCTTGTTAAAGTGAGAAAACTCTGTCTCTCTCTCTCTCTCTCTTCCGACAATAAGAAAATGTTATCATTCACTTTACTTGCTTCCCTTTCTTCCTAACTCCCACGAATTCCTATTCCAAACAGACACACGCCATTCCAACCATTAACCATTCCAACCATTAACCTCTTCACATTTCATGGGCCCCTCTGCAAACAATTCCCACATTCTCCAGGAATGGAATCTTACATTTTAGTAAGGGTTCCTTTGTCCCTTGCAAATCTCTGCACTAAGTGTATAATAACATATAACAAATGTGAGGAGTGAAGATCCTCTAACTTCAATTTATTGAAGTGCTTGTTACTTACTATTCTGCAGGAGATATTTATGTATGCACGTAGAAACATAAATGTATTTGCTTTTTAAAACATCGTTAACCTAGAAGAAAATATTTATCGAGGAAAATATAAATGATAATTTATTATTTTGGTGCTAAATGAACCTACTCTTTAATTTATCGTAGTAAAGTAAAATGCCTAATATACCCTTCACAAAGTGAAATGCCTAATATACCCTTCACAAAGTGAAATACCTATTATACCCTTCACAAAGTGGAATACCTAATACACCCTTCACAAAGTGAAATACCTAATATACCCTTCACAAAGTGAAATACCTATTATACCCTTCACAAAGTGAAATACCTAATATACCCTTCACAAAGTGAAATACCTATTATACCCTTCACAAAGTGAAATACCTAATATACCCTTCACAAAGTGGAATACCTATTATACCCTTCACAAAGTGAAATACCTATTATACCCTTCACAAAGTGAAATACCTATTATACCCTTCACAAAGTGAAATACCTAATATACCCTTCACAAAGTGAAATACCTAATATACCCTTCACAAAGTGAAATACCTATTATACCCTTCACAAAGTGAAATACCTAATATACCCTTCACAAAGTGAAATACCTAATATACCCTTCACAAAGTGAAATACCTATTATACCCTTCAGAAAGTGAAATACCTAATACACCCTTCACAAAGTGAAATACCTAATATACCCTTCACAAAGTGAAATACCTATTATACCCTTCACAAAGTGAAATACCTAATATACCCTTCACAAAGTGGAATACCTATTATACCCTTCACAAAGTGAAATACCTATTATACCCTTCACAAAGTGAAATACCTATTATACCCTTCAGAAAGTGAAATACCTAATACACCCTTCACAAAGTGAAATACCTAATATACCCTTCACAAAGTGAAATACCTATTATACCCTTCACAAAGTGAAATACCTAATATACCCTTCACAAAGTGGAATACCTATTATACCCTTCACAAAGTGAAATACCTATTATACCCTTCACAAAGTGAAATACCTATTATACCCTTCACAAAGTGAAATACCTAATATACCCTTCACAAAGTGAAATACCTAATATACCCTTCACAAAGTGAAATACCTATTATACCCTTCACAAAGTGAAATACCTAATATACCCTTCACAAAGTGAAATACCTAATATACCCTTCACAAAGTGAAATACCTATTATACCCTTCACAAAGTGAAATACCTAATATACCCTTCACAAAGTGAAATACCTAATATACCCTTCACAAAGTGAAATACCCTTCACAAAGTGAAATACCTAATATACCCTTCACAAAGTGAAATACCTATTATACCCTTCACAAAGTGAAATACCTAATATACCCTTCACAAAGTGAAATACCTAATATACCCTTCACAAAGTGAAATACCTAATATACCCTTCACAAAGTGAAATACCTATTATACCCTTCACAAAGTGAAATACCTAATATACCCTTCACAAAGTGAAATACCTAATATACCCTTCACAAAGTGGAATACCTATTATACCCTTCACAAAGTGAAATACCTATTATACCCTTCACAAAGTGAAATACCTATTATACCCTTCACAAAGTGAAATACCTAATATACCCTTCACAAAGTGAAATACCTAATATACCCTTCACAAAGTGAAATACCTATTATACCCTTCACAAAGTGAAATACCTAATATACCCTTCACAAAGTGAAATACCTAATATACCCTTCACAAAGTGAAATACCTATTATACCCTTCACAAAGTGAAATACCTAATATACCCTTCACAAAGTGAAATACCTAATATACCCTTCACAAAGTGAAATACCCTTCACAAAGTGAAATACCTAATATACCCTTCACAAAGTGAAATACCTATTATACCCTTCACAAAGTGAAATACCTATTATACCCTTCACAAAGTGAAATACCTATTATACCCTTCACAAAGTGAAATACCTAATATACCCTTCACAAAGTGAAATACCTATTATACCCTTCACAAAGTGAAATACCTATTATACCCTTCACAAAGTGAAATACCTAATATACCCTTCACAAAGTGAAATACCTATTATACCCTTCACAAAGTGAAATACCTATTATACCCTTCACAAAGTGAAATACCTAATATACCCTTCACAAAGTGAAATACCTATTATACCCTTCAAAAAGTGAAATACCTAATATACCCTTCACAAAGTGAAATACCTATTATACCCTTCACAAAGTGAAATACCTATTATACCCTTCACAAAGTGAAATACCTAATATACCCTTCACAAAGTGAAATACCTAATATACCCTTCACAAAGTGAAATACCTAATATACCCTTCACAAAGTGAAATACCTATTATACCCTTCACAAAGTGAAATACCTAATATACCCTTCACAAAGTGAAATACCTAATATACCCTTCACAAAGTGAAATACCTATTATACCCTTCACAAAGTGAAATACCTAATATACCCTTCACAAAGTGAAATACCTAATATACCCTTCACAAAGTGAAATACCTAATATACCCTTCACAAAGTGAAATACCTATTATACCCTTCACAAAGTGAAATACCTAATATACCCTTCACAAAGTGAAATACCTAATATACCCTTCACAAAGTGAAATACCCTTCACAAAGTGAAATACCTAATATACCCTTCACAAAGTGAAATACCTATTATACCCTTCACAAAGTGAAATACCTATTATACCCTTCACAAAGTGAAATACCTATTATACCCTTCACAAAGTGAAATACCTAATATACCCTTCACAAAGTGAAATACCTATTATACCCTTCACAAAGTGAAATACCTATTATACCCTTCACAAAGTGAAATACCTAATATACCCTTCACAAAGTGAAATACCTATTATACCCTTCACAAAGTGAAATACCTATTATACCCTTCACAAAGTGAAATACCTAATATACCCTTCACAAAGTGAAATACCTATTATACCCTTCACAAAGTGAAATACCTAATATACCCTTCACAAAGTGAAATACCTAATATACCCTTCACAAAGTGAAATACCTAATATACCCTTCACAAAGTGGAATACCTATTATACCCTTCACAAAGTGAAATACCTATTATACCCTTCACAAAGTGAAATACCTATTATACCCTTCACAAAGTGAAATACCTAATATACCCTTCACAAAGTGAAATACCTATTATACCCTTCACAAAGTGAAATACCTATTATACCCTTCACAAAGTGAAATACCTAATATACCCTTCACAAAGTGAAATACCTAATATACCCTTCACAAAGTGGAATACCTATTATACCCTTCACAAAGTGAAATACCTATTATACCCTTCACAAAGTGAAAT